>CAEFZY010010359.1:0-68772 GCA_903066815.1 Brachyrhaphis roseni
ATGTTTATGACGGTGTTATGTCATGTTTATGACGGTGTTATGTCATGTTTATGACGGTGTTATGTCATGTTTATGACATGTTTATGACGGTGTTATGTCATGTTTATGACGGTGTTATGTCATGTTTATGACGGTGTTATGTCATGTTTATGACGGTGTTATGTCATGTTCATGACAGGTGTCATGACAGTCTTATTCACAACCCGTCAAATAAAGTGTTACCAGATTTCCTTACTACCGTTTATGTTAGAGGTGCAGCGATTTGTCAGCCAGCATATTTCCTTAATTTTGGGAGATTGGTGATCAGTTAATATTCACACGTGAGGTCGATTTTATCCCCTGATCTTATCTGCCTCATCAAAGATCTAAAAATCAACCGCTGTCCTCTTCTGTTCTGCCTTTAGAGAGGTTTGACTGACAGACCGGCCCATCAGGTCATGTCCGTACATTCACAGTTAACAATAGTCATCCCACTGTCACCAACTCAGCGACTTTCTTGTGACATTTAGCAACATTTCAGCAAAAAAAAAGTATTCACAAAAATCAGAATTGGCAGGTCAGGCTTTTTAAAGATTGGTGATCGGCCAGAAAACTGCAATCCCTACCTGGAATATAGAATATATGCCTTAATTAGAGTTGCACCCATCAAACTTTTTATCTGCCAATAGAACAAGTACTTTTTCATCAATATTAAGGAATTATTTAATTAAAACAAGCCTATACATCTTGTTTAAAAATTAGTTTTGTCTTATTTTAAATGTTATAAGATATTTTCGGTAGAAACTGGACCAAAAATACTTTCTAAGATTTTGTGTTTTTACAGTGAGCAAAGTTTGCTTTTGAGTAAAAGTCGCTGGTCCTTGCAAGACAATGTTTTTTTTTTTTAAAGTGGTTATTTAAAGACAAATACTTTTCATTGCACCGATTTTCTTCTATTGTAAGAAGGTTTTACTTTCTGTTATTTTGTCCTAATTAAAAATAGAAACTCACTAAAAATATGTACTGGGGGCCAAATTTGTCAAATCTTTTTACTGAAGTCACTTTGTTTAAGACTACATAAAATTAACATTTTTAGAAAAAGACAAGCTATTGCTTCGTATAAACTGAGCTCCACTATCTTGTCTACATTCAGTGTTGTGTTTATCTTGCAGAAAAACCCAAGTTACCAGAAAACTACACGCAGGAGACCTGGCAGAAGCTGAAAGAAGCTGTGGAGGCCATTCAGAACAGCACTTCCATCAAGTACAATCTAGAGGAGCTCTACCAGGTATCGGCTCTGAACGGGAAGCCGGCTGCCTGTTCGCTTTGCTGGCCGATGAAACTTTCCCTCCTCTGTCTCCCCAGGCTGTTGAAAACCTCTGCTCCCATAAGATATCTGCCAAACTGTACAAACAGCTGAGGACCGTGTGTGAAGACCACATCAAGGCACAGATCGATCAGTTCAGAGAATATCCTTTATACTTTCTGGGTCATTTTAAGCAATAATTGGTTGTTCTTTGTCTTAATAAGTTCATCTAAAACTGATAAAGTGACATCTGATGTGTTTTAGTATGGATGTAATAGCAAATGCAGGTTTCAGTCAAATTTTTTATGGAATAATTGTGTTGAATTTCCACAAATGATCAAGTTGGAAACTTTGTGCTTTTTTTATTTACCTAATTTTACACAAATATCAACAGATGGAAGAACATTTAATAATCTTCTGTTTGCAAAGGTTTTATATTTTTCTTTATTTTGAAAACTAAAAATAGAAATAAAATGGTCTTACCAAATAGTTTTGGTTTAGTTTTTAGTGAAAATATCTTAGGAAACTTGAAATAAGACAAAACTAACTTACAAATACATTTTCAGCAAGATATATATACTTGTTTTAAGTCAATAATTCCTTACTATTTATGATTACTAGAGAAGATTATTTCAATTATAACAAGATATTTTTCCCATGTTTTTGTGAAATAATCTTCCAATGAAGCTAGAACTTTTTCATCAATATTAAGGAATCATTAACTTAAAACAAGCCCTTTTATCTTGTAAGTTAGTTTTCTCTTATTATAAATGTACTACGATATTTGCTCTAGAAACTGGACCAAAATTACGTAAGATTTAGTATTTTTGCTGTGTAAATGTTGCAGACATGATAATTTCAAGTATAAATTTGAATTAAAGTCGTTTGTTGCCCTAACCTGGGTTCTACGGACGCCCTGGACAGCGTCCTTTTCCTGAAGAAAATCGATAAGTGCTGGCAAGATCACTGCAGACAAATGGTGAGTCCTTTCACTTCTGCACATTCGTTGTAACTATTAGAGTAAATAATAATAATAATAAAATATTTAATGAGTAGAAAAGGGGTAATAATTATTAATTAAAATGAAGAAATTTACCTAACCTAAAATCCACCATCATTCATCAATAGTTTAAAGTTTTTCTGCAAAATGTTGCATGAAAATATGAATTTCACAAAGTAGAAAGCAATAGTGTTTTGTCTGTTTGATGATAAATCAGAATAAGCTTCTCCAATTTTAGGTCGGTTAGGATTACAAAATTGTATATTCACTCAATTCCAGAATAAGGAAATAAGTCGACAAGATATTTTCTTTTTGCTGCTTCCTTCAAAGTAGAAAGCTGATATTCATTCACTTGGACAATTTTGTAAACCTCAGATTATATCCTGAATTGTTTGGATTGCACAATACTGTAAAATCTAGCAATACTAGTAAATACTACAGTTTTCTTAATAGTAAATATGGATTTTTTTCTTCGTTCTGATCTGTGCTACTGTCATTTCTGACGTTTAGCAGTTTGGTTGTCCAACATGTTAAATATTGCATAAACATGAAAAATGCAAGTTAAAAACAATTACTGCACTTTAAGCAGTCATTTGCAATACAAATATTGCAGACACTGATAATGCATTCACAATTTATTATTTTATTTTAAATTGGTTTCAGCTGTAAATAATAGTAAAATTACAGAGAAAGTACACTAAATGTTTAACTTTGATGGATTTGGAGTGATTTACTGTTTAAAAACTGGTAAAATAAAACCTTAAGGTAGCTTTACAGCTGTTTCTGCTGGCGCTCGGCCAGCCAGTCAAAGCAGAGCCTGTTTGTGTTTTGGTGTGAAGCTGCCAGGGATGAGACGTGCTGACCCAGTCAAAAGGCTGTGAAGGAGTTCTTGTTTACGCCTCTGCACAGCTGAAACCTGAGCTCCCAATTTAACCTCCCTTACAAACACTGACAGAAAATGACAGCTTGACCTCCGCAGGATTTTACATGTTGGGTCAGAAAAGTGTGAAAGCTCTTCTCACCTGATGTTTCGTCTTCTGTCAGGCTGATGAGCGTCTCGGCTCAAACTCCTCAGGATGAAGGGTGGCTCTGTTTCAAAATAGTTTGTTTATTTGACTCCCAGGATTGTTTAATCACATTTTCTCTCTGAGTTGATAGATCTGAAGTGTAACAAGACTAATTGGATGTACAGTGACTTGCAAAAGAACCCCAGCCTCTTGAACCTGTTTATATTTACTCTGATACCCCCAAATAAAACTGAGTACAATCAGTTTTCATTAGAAGTAACCAAATCAGTAAATGGATTTAATCAATTACCTGAACGTTTCAAAGGCACCAATGAATTATAGTCTGCAGACTTATGATCAATCTATAGCAGGGGTGTCCAAAGTGTGGCCCTGGGGCCATTTGTGGGCCCAACTGCAGATCAAGAATGATAAAAATTTGTTTATTAAGCTTTTTAAATAATTTTTAATCGGGGTAAAATTATTACAATGGAAGATGTTAAGTATGATACAAAGTATTTATCTGTTTAAAACCAAGTCTAACCAGGGACTTAAACTGTACAGCCAACTTTGCTGCTCATAAATCAGCTTTAATTTAATAATAATATATTTTTATTATATAATATATTATAAAACATTTTAATGTAAGATAAATTATGACTCATAATATTATGGTTAATAATAATGATCATCAATACTAGTAATTTTATTCTTCTTAATAATAATACAGTTTATTTATAGGTGCCTTTCTTGACACTTAAGAAGACATAACATCAAATAAAAGATAAAACGGTAAAATAATAAAATCAATTGGATAGAAAGAGCAGAAGACTTCAGATAAAAAAAGAGCAATTTCAAATATGTTTTCAGTTTTGATTTGAAATTAATTTATTAAACTTTGCTAAATGGAGTGTTTGTTATTTAACTATATCAGTTATAAAAAAAATCAGATTTTTATTACTGAGAATAAATTTGTTCAGCAGAACCTAAAAGAATTTGAAAACTAAATGTTTTTCTTTTAACACAGCAAACTTAAAAACAAAATCAGACAGCATTCTGGGAAATGTAGGCAGAGGAAAGACTTGAGCTGCTCAACCTCTCATGACCACCTAAACTGGTGGAATCAACTCACTCACTCACTCTTTGGTTACCTAGCAACAGCCTGCAGTAACTGTCACAGCAGGGGTTAAGGTTGTGCCACATAACTGCTTAAAAATAAAACGGCGGTGTGGAGTAAAAAATGTGTTTAAAACAGGAAAGATCACGCTACCAGTTTGGAAGTATTTCAGCTATTTAAAACAAAAATTTAATCAATAACTATCTATCAACTGATATGAAAAGCTTTTATTGTGATAAGTTTTCCAGCCATGTTGTCCAGCTCTATGTTTTAGAAAGAAATTGAAGATTTGGTGCAGCTTACTGTCAGACTTTAAAGTTAGTAGCTTTGTTGAGAATTTGTTTTTATTCATAATTTGTTTTGTTTTTGTTCCACAGATCATGATTAGGAGTATATTTCTGTTTTTGGATCGCACCTATGTTTTACAAAATTCTATGCTGCCATCGATCTGGTGAGTGATGAGTGATTTTTCTGCTGCTGCGAGGCGGTTCTGTGGGTGCTGAACCCGGACTGGTGTGCTGTGCAGGGACATGGGCCTAGAGCTGTTCAGGTTCTACATCATCAGCGACCTGAAGGTCCAGAGTAAAACCATCGACGGGATTCTGCTGCTTATCGAGAGGGAACGAAACGGAGAAGCCATCGACCGCAGTCTGCTGAGGAGCCTACTGAGCATGCTCTCTGACCTCCAGGTAACCCACGATTAGTTCTGAGTTTAGTTTTTATTGATTTTATTGAAGTTTATTTGTATGGCACATTTAAGCAACAAGGCAGTTCAAAGTGCTTTACATCATAAAAACACCAAAATACAAAGAAGATACAGTCAACATAACAGTTTGTCTGATGACATCATTACACATTAGAATGTTTATCAATGTTTCATTTATAATTAGGGGAGCACCGATTTATCAGCCAGCCGATTTATGGGTGCCGATTTCTTTAATTTTGGGAGATTGTTGATCAACCGATTTTTACACGTGAAACTGATTTCATCCATTGATCTTGGTAAAGGTCTAAGAATCGACCACTGTCCTCTGTTACGCTCTGGTCTGAAAGGTTTGATTGACAGACCGGCCCACCAAGTTATGTCTGCATGTTTACAATCTTCACCCCACTGTTGTCAACTCAACAACTTTCTCGCGATATAAAGCAACATTTCAGACCAAAGAAATTGGTATCGGCTAAAATCGGAATCGGCAGGTTAAGCTTATTAAAAGACTGGTAATCAGCGATTGGCCAGAAAACTGCAATCGGTGCCTCCCTATTTATAATGTTTCAAAATCAAAAAACTAAGTAGTTCTGTAGTTCTGTGTCTGGTAACGCAGAGCTACAGTGACTCGGTTAGCATTTAAAAGAGCTTCCAGGACTGTCTGATGTTTTTCCCTCACTAGCTGGCGGCAGAAGGGTTTAGGCGCTTTGTGGATAAAAACTGTCAGCACGGCATTTATTTAGCCCGTTAAGGTAACGATCACCTGCTAGAGCCTTTGTCAGCTTTGCTCATACAAATGACTCAAAAGTGTTGAGGAGAAAAATGTTGAGGGCACAAATGTAGGTCCTGTGGAAGTTGTGTTTGGGGCTCTCCCACTTTTTTTAGTTACAGCCAACAGCGACACAGTGTCACATTGTCTAAATTTGAACCAAACGCAATATGAGAAACAACTAGTTACTCTGTAGATTCCAGTACAGAACGGATCCAAGCGCCTCATCAACCCAGCATGCATTGCTCGAAAAAATGGCGAACTCCATGGGTGAAAAATATAGCAAAAGATCAAAGATTTTTGAAGTAATTATGATTTTTGACGTATTTCAGACAGCATTTTTCTCAGTTAATAGGAAACTTACAGCATATTTAGGCCACCATGTTCAGCTAATCGTGGATCATTTTAACATCTGATCTCGTTGTGTTGCTTCTGTGGTTTTTGTCTGCACAGAGCGCTAGTGAGAAATATCGACATTCTTGTTGACAAATGGCCTTAATGGATCCTCTGTTTCCTCTGTCTGTAACAGATTTATCAAGACTCGTTTGAGCAGCGCTTTTTGGAGGAAACTAATCGACTTTACGCCGCAGAGGGACAGAGGCTGATGCAGGAGCGAGAGGTGATTTATGTGACCTCACACTCTGGAGGCACTCACTCTTTCCTGATTGTATTTTTAGAAAAATGCAGAATGTTTCCGGGTTTTCTGCATATTTTTTCTGCTTAGTAAATATGCAGGGAATCCAGATTGTCCAATGATGCTGCTCATAAAGAGTTTCAATTTCTTACAGTAAATAAACTGCAAACCACAAAATTTTGCCACGTATTTTGGCCTAGTTTCTAGTGCAAATACATTTTAAATAAAACAAAACAAACTTATAAGTAGAAATTTTGAAGTTTAAGTTTGTTCTAAGTCAGTAATTCCTTAATATTGATGGAAAAAGTAGAAGTTCCAGAATATTTCACTTATGAGAAAAATGTTTTGTTTCTATAAAAATGTGTTCAGTTTTAAAATGAGTGTCGTCACAGTTGTCCTGTTGAAAACGGAGGTGGTTTCCCATCTGTTTAGATCCACGTTTGGTTCCTTTAAGTTTTACTTTCAGTTTGAAAATGAAGGTGAAGTCTAGCAGGAAATCATTCTGTATTATTATTATTTATTTAAATCCAATAAGTTAAAAAAACATAGCTTCTTTGATGAATTCTGTATGATAATGGAATAGAATATACTTTATTGATCCCCCAGGGGAAATTGCTTATTTGTTGAAAGCTACTTAATCTTAGGTGATAAAAACAAAATTTGTAAAATATATGTATACCTAAGAGTGAATAATAAAGAGTGAATACCGTATTTTCCGGAGTATAAGTCGCTCCGGAGTATAAGTCGCACCAGCCATAAAATGCATAATAAAGGAGAAAAATCCATATATAAGTCGGACCGGAGTATAAGTTGCATTTTTGAGGGAAATTTATTTGATAAAATCCAACACCAAGAACAGACATGTCATCTTGAAAGGCAATAAAAATAGAATAGAGGCAACAACAGAATAATTGTATGGTATGCTAACGTTAAATGACACATAAACAACGAACTGAGAACGTGCCTACGTGACAGCTTTTGGCAAATAGCAACACATGGAGCTACGTTGGCAGCTTTATCAGTGTTGTCCATGTCAGGGAGGTTTCACAAGTTGGCATTTTAAGAGTTATTCAGACAACTATAGCATAAATAACATGCTAACAAGTTTGCCAAACCATCCGGGTCGCTTGTAAACAGCTCCGCTAACTTCTTCTACCTTTCCGAAGGTAGAATAACACAGGCCTAGAGCGCCCTCTTGCGGCTTAATGTGAAAATAACATGTGATATGATATAATGATGTGTAAATTTCCACACATAAGTCGCTCCAGAGTATAAGTCGCACCCCCGGCCAAACTATGAAAAAAACTGCGACTTATAGTCCGGAAAATACGGTAGTTCAAAATGATAGATATAAATAAATAAATAACATGCAATCACATGCAATATGTTAATCAATAAATAACCTATAAATGAGCGCCGCAAAAAGTTTAACTTGGGCATTATATTGTGTGTATATATATATATATACGCACACACACACACACAATATATTTAAGTTTTGTTTGTTTTTTTTAACTCAAGCTACTAGTTAGATGTAATATTACTTGATCACCGTTTTTCCTTTTAAGTTATATTTGACTTTTGTTTTCAGTCAGATAGATAGATAGATACTTTATTGATCCCCAGGGGGAAATTCACGATTCATTCTGGCTTTTAACTTCCTGATAATATAAAGAAAACTGGATGTTTATGAGGACTTAATAATACTTTTGAATTTTTCAGTAAATTTTAGTGCATCTGGGGTCAGAGCTTCATGTGATTACCAGTTTATTTCTATTTTTTTTCAGGTGCCAGAATATCTCCATCATGTCAACAAACGCCTGGAGGAAGAAGCTGACAGAGTAATCACATATCTGGACCAGAGCACACAGTGAGTGTTGGTTTGCTGCATTTAGTTTGCAGCTTGAGGCTAAATTAGATTCAGCTGTTAAACTAAGGTTCATTTATTTCTCAGAAAACCGCTCATTGCTACTGTGGAGAAGCAGCTGCTGGGCGAACATCTCACTGCGATTCTGCAGAAAGGTACTGCAGAACCAGTCACATTATCATGGAAATTAAACATTGTTTTTCCAATTACTAAATGTCCATCATGATTGTTTTCCACATTAGAAGCAGAAACATTGAATTTTTATTGAATTTTACGTAATATACAAGCGCAAAGCAGTAAATAATTGAAAAATCTGCATTGTTTTACAACTGAGAACCTAAAAAGTGCAGGGTGTATTTATTTTTAACTCCCTCCTGTTGGATACAGATCCAGTTAATAGATGACTAACCTGCATATAATTTAGTCAAAAATAACTACATTTTACATTTAAAATAATAAAAAACAAAGTTTATTGGTAAATATTTTCTACCCAGAATTCCTCAAGTGACAAAGCTTTTGAGCTTCACTTGGTTTAAATTCTGTAAAAAAATGAATAAATAAAAACTAAACTAAATAAGAACAATTTTTTCTTTGTTCTGTCTCCTAAAAAATCAAATGAAAATACAGTAACTGTGGTTGTAGTGGAGAGAAAAAGCAGTGAATGTTTGTAGTTTTTAACCAGCTTGAGGGAACGTGAACCTGACGATGTGTCGTTGAAAACCGGCAGGGCTGACCCACCTGCTGGACGAGAACAGGATTCAGGATCTGTCTCTGCTGTATCAGCTCTTCAGTCGAGTTCGAGGCGGCGTCCAGGTGCTGCTGCAGCAGTGGATAGAATACATCAAGGTACGACCTGATTAAATAAAACCAGGACTGAAACGATCCACTTCTTCCACTTCCAGTACCGATATCTGAGGTTTGGTATCAGCTGATACCGATCCGACACAGAAAAACAGAACGGACTTAAAATGTTCCTTTTTCTTTAAACAAAGTCATGAATGTACTGAATTACAAATTTATTTTATAACTCTGCACCAGTAGAGCACATTTAAATACATCAGTAGCTTCAGGAGCAAACATGTAAAAACAACTTTAATTTCTTCAGTCAGTGCAAAAAGGAATAAAACAGCCAAAGTAAAGTAAATAATAAACAAACTGACAGAAACAACAGGCTGATGGTCAAACATAAACAATAAAACTGCTGCAAAACGTCTTTCAAATGGTGCAGAAACTTGGAATTGTAAATATAATTTAAAATAGATAATAAAGCATGATGTCACTCACAGCACCAAGCATAGAATTAGACTGAACAGATCGGCTCTTATTGATTGGGTATCGGTGAGAATTTGCTCAATTTATATATTTCTTTTCAACAATGGGACCAATACAGATATTAATATCTGACCGGTGCTTCTGTGGATAAAACTAGGACTGAACGATTAATCAATTATTTAAACAATCCATGTAGCCAATTAATTGTTAACTTGAGTTTACAGACTCCAAACAAATAGCTGAAAAAACAATATATTCAGAACAGTCATTAAGTTAAGACAGTACAAAATGTTTATAGTTTTTGCATTTAAAATAAAAAACCCTTTGTTTACTCAAAACTTCTCAGTTTGCAGTTTTAGCTTCATCTGGGTCAAATTCACTAGAAGAATGCTGTTATTACATTTTAGTCAATTAAATTTTTATTTTCTTACTTAATAAAAGGATTTCTTTTTTTTATTTGTATTTTTTAATATATTTATAGCGTGGTATAAAAAGGCTTAAGAGGTTAAAAAAACATCTTTATAAAGTGCCAATTTTTTTAATCCAATTAATTAATCACTAGTTGCAGCCTTAGATAAAACACTAGTAAGATACTGAACGTTAACATTAGTTTCTTATTAAATTGTGTCGTTTGATATTTTCCCCAGGCGTTTGGAAGCACAATCGTAATCAACCCAGAAAAAGACAAAACGATGGTTCAGGAGCTGCTGGACTTCAAGGACAAGGTGGATCACATCATCGACGTTTGTTTCTTGAAGAACGAGAAGTTCATCAACGCCATGAAGGAGGCTTTCGAAACCTTCATCAACAAGCGGCCAAATAAGCCTGCAGAGCTCATCGGTCGGTAGCTGAGCTTTTCTCCCCCCATCGTCACGGCGACGCTGCAGGAGTTCATGTTTTCTGTCTGTTTTCCAGCCAAACACGTCGATTCGAAGCTGAGGGCAGGAAACAAAGAGGCGACCGATGAAGAACTGGAGAAGATGCTGGATAAGATCATGATTATCTTTAGATTTATATATGGTAAATTAATGTTGGACTTTAAGTTCATTTTTTTATGTGACATTGCGCGTCTGATCTTTGTAGCTGACAGCCAGTTGCTATGACAACAATCAACGAGCCACAAGCTTCGAACTTCGTTTTTATCTAACTTATAAACGATTTAAGTACATCACAACTATTACTCGATTAGTTTTTGAGTACTCTACCCACCTCTGTGTGATACTAAGATAAATATCAGTGATATTTACTGTAGTACTTACTGCCAGGCTAGCAAAATTAGCTTAGCTAATGTAGCTTTTAGCTGCTAGGTACGATGGACATGTAGCCTACGTGTTTGTTACTACAGATTCACTCTGCCAGCCACCAGAACCTCGTTATTCAGACAAAGACTTTGTCCTTTACAAATAAATTTAAATATTGATTTTATGCATCCATGGACTTCAGGCTGCAAAGATCCTTCATGTTGTTCTCACTCTTCCTGCAGCCATTTTGTTCATGTATCTTTATCTCATATTGATTAAGAGCATGCGTCAAACTCAAGGCCCTTGATCCAAATCAAGCCCACCATAACCTTTTATGTGGCCCTCTAGATTCTAGACTAAACACTAAGTGTGCTTAAATATTGTGCTATCAATCAAATTAATGCAGTTTTTATTTGTTTGTTGCCTAAATATAGCAATCAAATTCCCGCAAAATCAGCAAATTGCTCAAAAACTGGGAGTTTATTACAGATTTTTCTCAAAAATGGTCAAAAATGTTCTTACTTGTACTAAACAGCTCCCTCAGCTTTATTTGATGTCAGATTATAGTCCAGGATCTATATGAGTAATAAAACGTCACATTTACCGCCATAAATAAGTGCAAATATTTCCAAATTAGTATTACACTTTGCTTTTTACTGCAGAAAAATCACAAAAAGAATCACAAAATCCTGGAGGGACTGAGAAGATATTCAATATCATCATTTAATTTTAATAATTCATTGATATTTTAATAGTTTGTGAACAGGTTTTATCAACGCATTCTGGCACAATCGACCCTTTAAGAGCCTTCATGATCTGGATTTGGCCCAAAACGAAAATGAGTTTGACACCCCTGGTTAAGAAGGTCCACATATTTTCCTTTTGTTCTGTCCGCTGTGCACTGCGCTTGCCTACTAAGATGGCACGGATCACTTCCGGTTCAGACTTGTGGGAACTTTTATTGGAGATCAGGATCTGTAATGATCTGTAATGATTTGTTGTCATTTTAGGGAAAGACGTATTTGAGGCATTTTACAAAAAGGACCTGGCCAAGAGGTTGCTGGTTGGGAAAAGTGCCTCAGTGGATGCTGAAAAATCAATGTTGTCGAAGCTGAAACATGGTCAGTTCATCCTTTAAAAAATAAAACCTTAACGTTTACTGAATAATAAACGTTGACCTCTGACTGCGTTGTTGTTGTTTCCTCAGAATGTGGAGCGGCGTTCACCAGCAAACTAGAGGGAATGTTCAAAGACATGGAGCTTTCTAAAGACATTATGGTGCAGTTCAAACAGGTAAAGTAGCTCTGCATTAAAACCTTCAATCCTGCTTGAATGCAGGTTTTAATAAATCTAAATCCTTAAATTTATATCTAAGTAAATGACAAAAGGAATCAAAAGTTTTATAATGGGAAAGTGACAAATTTTGCACGATACTGCAAAAGCTCTTCTTTAACTATTTCACCACAACTGATTTTTTTATTTTACCCCTATTCCAGACTTTATTAATACATTTTTATAAGAAACCAGACGAGGGCAGAATACCCAGAAATTATACATAGTAACACTACTTCTACATATTTCTACTCAAGTAAAAATAAAAAGTAGTCATCTAAGAAATTACTCAAGAGGAAAAGAAAGTATTTGGTAAAAAGTCAACGCAAGTACTGAATAATTTATCAAGTTATGAATCATTTAATATTTAAAAATTATATCATGAAATGGATCAAAATATAAATTTAAGTGGGAATTTTAGTAAAAATTTATCTCAGAAATTGTCTGAGTTTGTATAGAAAATTATTTTTACGTTTGTTGCTCAGAAATGTCCTTGTTTTTCTAGAAAATATTTTAGATTAATCTCAAAATCTCTGAGTTTTTCCTAACAAATTTTATGACTTTTAGAGCTCAGAAATGTTCTTTTTTGTTTTCTAGAAAATCTCTTGTGATCAATCTCAAACATTATGAATGTTTTCCACCAAATGTTCAAAACCAGGCAAAGGAAATGTTTTCCAAATCAATTTCTTTCAATAAAAAACTGATGAAACTTTAACAGAAACTGCGGGTGTGTGTCTGTCTGGTGAAAGTTTGGTTAAAACATGCTTGTTTTTTATTCAGTGGGGAGAAAATCCAGAAATTTCACTCTAGTAAGAGTAGAAATACTTCATAATTTAATTACTGAAGTAAAAGTAAAAAGTACAGAGTAGTAAAAGTACTCCTAAAAGTTAATTTTTAAATGTAACTGAGTAAATGTAACTAGTTACTACTCAACTCTTAGTAATGTATTAGAGAAGTATTATTGTGATGTGGTGCAAAATAAAATTATCAGCTGCTCTATTTCCAGCATTCTTGTTTCTTCGCCTTCTCACCCTCAACCCCAGTTGTGTGTTTGGGTTTTTTGCGCCTCGTGTTTCCTCCGTCAGGCTGCAGCTAACTCTGTTGCTGTAAACTCGCCCGACTCGCCCCACTGCAGTGCTTTTGAATTACCCCATTATCAGCTGACGCACGGCGGCAGAAATGTGAATTTGTGCTGCTCAGTAAGTCGTGTTTCTGCTTTCTAGTACATGCAGTGCCAAAACATTCCCGGCAACATTGAGCTGACCGTCAACATCCTCACCATGGGTTACTGGCCCACCTACGTCCCCATGGAGGTCCACCTGCCTCCTGAGGTTAGCGCCGAGCAAATATTCACATGACTGGAACATCATGGGGGTTTTATAGCACCTAAGCTATAAATACCTTTATTACGACCTCTGTTATCTCTGTCCAGATGGTGCGCCTGCAGGAGATCTTCAAGACGTTTTACCTGGGCAAACACAGCGGCAGGAAGCTGCAGTGGCAGTCGACGTTAGGTCACTGCGTCTTAAAAGCAGAATTTAAAGAGGTTATTAACTCTGTTTTTTCCTAGAATGTTGTTTTTTATTTTGGCTTTTAGGAATAATTATATTTTGTTGGAGTATTAATGCTACACTAAGAAAATTTGATAAATGAAGTCAAGAGAATAAAGTCGTAATTTGATTTTATTCTTATTCCCGTGATATTACTTACTTTACTTTATTCTTTTTATTATGTTAATAAAGAGACTTTAATTACTTGCACTTACTTTATTCTCAAATTTTATAACTTTATTTTCCGAATATTATGACTTTATTCTCAAATTATTTCAGCTTTATTCACTTAATTTTATGACTTTATTCTCGTAATATTACTTACTTTACTTAATTCTCTTTATTAGATACTAATAAATATACTTTTACATACATGTAAATATACTCGAAATTGCATAACCTTATTTTTGTTGTATTATAACTTTTCTCTCAAAATATTATTGCTTTATTTTCAGAATTTTTTTTACTTTATTCTGGTAGTATTGCTTATTTTACTTTATTCTCTGTATCAGATACTTATAAAAATACTTTATTTACTTACACTTTATTCTCATCATTTTAAGACTTTATTCTCATAATAATATGGCTTTATTCTTGAATTACTTTAACTTTATTGTCACAACATTATTACTTTATTCTTGTAATATTATAACTTTCTCATACAAATTTGTTCTTGTATTACTATAACTTTATTCTTGTACAAGTTTATTCTCATAATACTTATAATTTTATGGCTGTATTCTTGTTGTTTTATTTTTTTTGTGGCCCTAATCGTATTTATTAACTCTGCTGTCTGGATGTTTTCCTGCTAAAGGGCAAGAAGGAGCTGCAGGTGTCTCTTTTCCAAACGCTGGTGCTGCTGATGTTTAACGAAGGAGAGGAGTTCACACTCGAAGAAATCAAAGTAGCTACAGGAATAGGTTTGTTGTCGTGTCGCCGTTCGGTTCGCTTCCTGTTTTTATGTCGGACATCTTGTCTGAACAGCGTCTGGTTTCTGGGTTCGCAGAGGACAGCGAACTGCGTCGGACGTTGCAGTCGCTAGCGTGCGGAAAAGCACGAGTTCTCACCAAAATCCCGAAAAGCAAAGACGTGGAGGACGGAGACAAGTTTTCCTGTAACGATGACTTCAAACACAAACTCTTCAGGATCAAAATAAACCAGATTCAGATGAAAGAGACGGTACAAACGGCTTCCTGATGTAGATTGTATATCTATATTAAGTCAAAGGTTTTCATATGAAAAATGTGTTTAGGTGGAGGAACAAGCCAGCACCACAGAACGGGTGTTTCAGGATCGTCAGTACCAGATCGATGCGGCCATTGTGCGGATAATGAAGATGAGGAAGACTCTGAGCCATAATCTTTTGATGTCTGAGGTTTACAACCAGCTCAAATTTCCTGTCAAGGTAACTAGTTGTTCGTTTTTCATCTCACATCACTTTTATTTGTTTTTGTTTTTTCTTTTTATTCATATCTTTATTGATATTTTTGCATATGGAACAAAGGTGTTTGCATATTCCAGGGTGCGAAAGTGTTGAGCATAAACAAACTGTTGACAACATTTACTTTAAGATGCATGTTTTCAAGAACAAAGAACACATGCAGAACACCTTCAACAGTAAAACACAGAGAAAGAAAGTTAATAGTGAAAAAACACACATGTACACTGGAAAAAAAACAAAAACAGTAAAAAGTACAGTGTAGTAAAAATACTCCTAAAGTACATATTTTCAAAGACGTTACTCAGATAAATGTAACTAGTTTCTTCTGACCTCTGGTTGTTTGCTACCGTCTTGTCTCTCGTTCTCTTCCCTCCCAGCCTGCTGACCTAAAGAAGAGGATAGAGTCTCTTATTGACCGGGACTATATGGAGCGCGACAAGGAAAACTCCAACCAGTACAACTATGTGGCCTAGTTAAAGGAAGAGAGAAGCAGCCGTTCCACTTTAGAGTAACAGGTGTCCTGAGTGATCGGTCTTTCAATCTTTTGCTCCCGTGGATGTTAAACCATTATCATCTTCAACCCAACGACCGACAAGTGAATGGCTACCGCTCCGCAGGGTTTCCGTCAGGGGTCATGCGACCCTGTGGACTGCATGCCCGTTTAAAAAAACAAAAGAAAAAAAAAAAGAAGAGAATCTCCTCCATATTTTCTCAGTGCCTCTGAGAGAGTTGGGACAAAGAAGACACACAGTTCTGTTTGCTCTTTTTTAATGGAGAGAAAAAATATTTATTTTCTGACCTAGATCCTTTGTCCATAGATTAAAACAATATGCTCTTTGTTATGAAATCATTTTGTTTTCCCTTTTTATTCATCCATCCTCCCAGCTAATGCTGACACGCCTATCAGTGCTCTAAATGTATCACATGTTGGAAAGAAAAGAAAAACAATCCAAAATATTAAACTGATGCTTGTTTCTTCACTCGTGGTGAAATGTTGGACTGTTGGGCTTAGCATTCAAAGATGTTTTGGAAGTATGTTGCGTATTGTGGGGTCTGAAGTTATGTTTGGCGGTTTTAGCAGCCAGGTGATAAAAGCAGTGAGCAAATGAGCACCCATTGTTTAAAAGCGGAGTTTGTGCCAAAAAGGAGCATTTATTTCTGTTTAAAAGGTGTGTTTACGCTGCTAAACCAGTTGTTCAAGTATATGCATACAATATTCTTGGTTGCCTTTTTATTTCCTTCAAACATTTTTATACATGCACCACATGTGATATTTTAAGTGACCCGTTTGTCAGTTTACTGCTCGATAGTGTTTTTTTTTTTGTTTTGTTAACCTTTAGGTTTATTAAAAGCACAAAAAACAACATCCGTTGTCATGCTACACAGAAAACATTCATTTCTATTATTTGCTAGTTTCCGTGTGGGGCTTTGGAGACATTTACACTGCAAAAAACACAAGATCTTACCAAGTAGTTTTGGTTTAGATTCTGGTGAAAATATTTTAGTACACTTAAAATAAGACAAAATTACCTTACAAGAATTATGAGCTTATTTTAAGTCAAAAATCCCTTAATACGGATGAAAAAGCACTAGTTCCATTGTATGATTTTTTCATTTATTACATTTTTTCCATATTTTAAGTGAAATAATCTGCCAGTGGAACTAGACCTGGGTTGCTAGGCGACAGGTTGGGCTTGGCAGGCGGTGCTAGGTAACGGAGCCAGTTTAACTAGAACTTAATCAGTATTAAGGAATTACTGACTTAAAATAAACTCCTATAACTTGCTGAGATGTTACTTGTAAGTTAGTTTTATCTTATTTCAAGTGTATTAAGATATTTGCACTAGAAACTGGTCCAAATATATGTGCTAAGATTTTGTGTTTTTGCAGTGTACTGAAAGGTTCAGGGACTACCGTGAAACACAAAGAAAACTGATTTGATTAGACATATTCTCATTTGTATGAGTTCTTTTCAGATTTACTGCTTCACACAATAAATAATTGTTTCTGTCGGATTTTTATAATTGTGATAATCTGTTGGATTTTAGGGTTTTTTGTAATGTTTCAGGCTTACTACTCTTGTGTCAGTGAAAACACTTAAAAACATAAAAGGAAAAACATAATCAAGGATAACGAGCTTTAATTTATGAAACTAATACAAAAAACTACAAAGAATTTACAAATGATTGCTGTATTTTGGCAAAACCAGAAGAAAGTCGTACCTTTTGGTATCGGTTTCAAAGTAAAAACATAAATTTAAACAGAAAATGGAAAGTTTCAGTTTAGCAGACGGTTGAAATACTGTATTTAAGACTTTAAGCATTGATACAATTTGAGTTTTTTAATTTTTCATGGAAATTTTATTAATTTAAATCTTTGCACCTGTGTTCCAGCTGCAAATTAAAATAGCTGCAGGCTAACTGCTATTAGCAACACAATTGATTTTTTTTTTCCATTTTGTTTGCATTAAGACACAAAAATAAAATGTACACTTAAAAGATGCTGTAGTATTGTATATGTTCCTAATTGAATTACTTACAATGTGACAGAAGTACAAAAAAGTTTTTTTTGTATGGCAGCCATTTTGAGGTTTTGAAGAACCTCCAACACTCAAAAGTCAAAAAACAGACTTTAAAAGGATTTCCAGTTTAGTTTTTAAATTTGCAATTTAGTGATTAGTACTTTTGTGTTGAAATAAAAAATAAATTTAAAAAACCAATCCAAAACAGTTTTTTTAAGCTAAAACGTTTTGTGTGCGTTCCTCCTTCTGAAAAAGGCGGGAATCGTCAATATCTGCTGATGACTCAGCAGATATTTTCATACACTGTTCCATAATCCATTAGCATCCAAAGTAAAAGCCCCAAGGATCAATGTTTAACCTGCTTTAGATGTCACCCTGGGTCAAAACTAATTAATTAAATGATTGTTTTATTACCAGGCCCTTTTGAAAACCTCATGACATGCTAATTTAGCCATTTAAGTCGGCCACGTTGGATCAAAGACACATCTGAAACCTACAGGACGGGACAATACATTTTGTGTCATCTTTGATCAGACTTTATTGGTAAATTAACATGAACAAATAAGAGATATTAAATCTGCAGTAAGTTTTATAAAAAAAAATTATAAAAATTTACATATTTGTTGAAACCATATGGTATGAGTCATAATCTGTGAAAAATTAAGCTCCTTCGCTTTCTTTCAGTGCTATCAAGAAACAACCAATCAGAGTGGAGCTTACCGTTGTCAATCACAATCTGCTCATCCTCCCTCCTTCACTAGCTCTCTACTACTTCAGCTAGCATAGCATGTTGTAAAGACTCCATACCAGTAGGTGGCGGTAATCCTATTTAACATTTTTGTCCAATAGCCAATAAAAATCAAGGAAAAGAAACAGATAATTTCTTCATAATGCAAAATTTAAAAATAGACTTTAACGGGTGATTTGTTACACACTCATGTGCAGCAGGTGGCGGTATGCATGATTGTTGCTTGCAATCTGCTATAATAGAAAAGAAGAAGAAGAAGAAGAAGCATGTCATAAAGGAAATTTAAAAATGTGGTTGCTTAAAAAGTATTGAAGGAAAAGGAAAGATAATTAGTTTTTTGAAAAATACTGGTCTCCTTAGGAGAATTTGAGGAAATTGTCTCGTAACAAGAAGGTTCAGGAATCTACCTGTAACTGGAGCTTAAGCTGCCAGAACAAGCGTTACCTAATCGGTAAGCCAGCTAGCAGCTAAGCTAGCTGAGGTCTGTTGCTTCAAACATTAACTCCTGTATTAAAATCGTTTATTTATTTGGGGGCTTTAAATTAATAAAAGCCTGGCTGAGGTATGGACGGTGGCATTAAGATATAAATATATTTTGAAGCTACATTTTTCTGTAGCTACAAATGGTGACAGTTTTAACAAATATGTAAAAACATATTTTTTATATATATATTAAAAGCCAGACTTTCAAAATAAAGTTCACACGTTTCCTTATGCAAGTTATACTTGTTAAAATTATTTTAACAAAGCAAAGTTCAAAGTTTCGCTCTAACGGTCCAAAAATAAAGCTTTTTTTTGTTGTTTTATATATATATATATATTTATTTATTTATTTATTTTTTTTAAAGCACGTTTTGCTTTTAAAAATTCCGTTATATTTTTGTTTTTTACATAAAAGGGGGTGTATAAACAGGTCTTTGAATGATTTGCTTGTAGATTTAGAGGCTCGGAGTGACAGTGAATAATGATTTACAGTGAAATAAAGCCAGACTTCCTGTCCATACCTCCTCAGGTTTGACACACAGTCATATGACTTGTATTTCCTGGCACAGCCTGGTCGACTCAACGTCTCCTCACTTTTCTCTGCTTTTATTTTTCCTCTTCAGTGACTAAACATCCAAAACCCTCAGCGGTCATGTCTCGATATGCTGCATTTGTTTTCTTCTTGTCTCTCGGAGTTGGTAAGTATCACCACAGATTCATTTATTACTGAAATGGTAAAAAATAAAAGTTTGGATCTGTTTCTCAGAATTGACGCGATTAAACTTCTGGTGTAGTCCAGGCCTTCATCGGTTAAATTTGGATAATTGTATTAGGTGTGTTTGATTTTGTTTTATATTATACTCATGTGAAAACAGTAGTAGAAAGCGAGTAAGACATTTAAACTGGTTCATTTAAACGCGGTCGTGATGTTTTTTCAGCGTTAGCACATCAGAGCTAATTGCTACCTACGTCAATGTAAAACTCCTCAAAAACATGTAGCTTTAAAATGTATTTATATCTTAATGCCACCGTCCATACTTCAGTCAGGCTTTTATTAACTTAAAGCCCCCAAATAAATAAACGATTTTAATACAGGAGTTAATGTTTGAAGCAACAGACCTCAGCTAGCTTAGCTGCTAGCTGGCTTACTGATTAGGTAACGCTTGTTCTGGCAGCTTAAGCTCCAGTTACAGGTAGATTCCTGAACCTTATTGTCTTATCTATTTATAAGTCAAGGAAGCAGAAAATATGTTAAAAATATTTGCCTGATACATTTTGCAACGTAATGCCTTCACCGAGCTAGCTGAGTTCATGTTAGCATCTTTTAGCAGTAAGTTAGCACCGTTAAGCTAAAGATTTCTGTTGAGAAGTTAACCCTTATTTTTAAGGAAATTTGTATGTTTTATGTCAGACAATAGAAAAAACTTTAAAATGATGCGAGAATATATTTTGAAACTTAAAAAAATATATTGGAGCGGCTACATAAGTTATTTATGTTGCTCAGTTTATTTTAAAAATGGATCCATTTCCATCTTTAATATTTTTTAAACGTAGATCTTGTCTTGCTTACTCAAGACAGTAAATGTTTTTGCTCATATAGGCTGAAATGTTCTGGTTAATCCGACAGTGGTTTCTTTTTCCCTTTAGTGAGTCAGTAGATTTAGTTGCAACGTAATTCTTCTGCCAAGTTGGTTTCAGTCTTGTCTGATGTGAGATTTCTGCAGCTACTTTGCAAAGTAATGTCAGGTAGCATGACTTATTGCTGCTTCTTTTAGCTTTTGTTTTCAAGCATTAGGAGTTTCCTCTGTTATTATTATTTCTGCTTTCAGCCAGATAGCGTACAGTGTGCAGCAACGTGGGGGTTGGGGGCGGTACAGTTCTTTGTTGGTCTTTTCTCCATAGAGCTGGAAAAAAGCAAATTATTCCTGCATTTGGGAAGATTTATTCACATAATAAATACATTTTTAAAAAAAGCTCAGTAATTTCCATTTGCATCATTTATTGTTTGGACCAAAAACTGGATTATTAAAGTTTTCATTCTGGTGCTTTGGTTTCAATAGCTTTATTTTCTGAGGGACAATTTTCTTTACATATACTTAAGTGTGATTTTATTTGTTGTTTTTATTTATTCATATTGGATATTTAAAATGTCTCCCAGTTGCAGTGTTAAATGTTCATTAGCTTAAAGTTTATTGATATTTGAGAATGTGTTCTTGGATTATTTTGCCATTACTATTATATCAAAACAGCAATATTATAGTTTATCTCATATTTTGTAACTGTAACTTTGTAAAATCTGGGTTTTCCACGACACTGGCAAGCAGTCAGTCTACTTTTACTCAAAGATTGCTTTGTAAAATCCAACAATAGGTTGTTATAGTATTATAATCTTTTTTTATATAGGGATATGAGAGAGGCCCAGGTACAGATGATAATGTCAGAGCTACTTGGTTGAAGCTCATTTCTCAGTAAATTGCTGCTGATTGAAGGTTTACAGTTAATCTAGATAGCATAGCAATGCTGGCCAACTGTTGAAAGAGCTTGAGGCTTTTTGTCAGGAGGTTGTAGAATCACATGTTTCACACTTTTAGAGCCAAAGCAGTAAAACTGATGCTTGTTGCAGAGGTGAGATTAATAGCTAATGCAGAAACTATTCAAACATATACTTGAATAGTTTGAAGGCAGGAAACATGAAATGTTATAAATGCATATCTGTTGCTCTAAATATGTGATGTTTAGAGCAACAGATAAACTTTAGTGTTTGTAATTGTCCTAGATCTGCTCTCATCTGACTTTTTGTTTTGATTTCGTCTCCACCGGACCCGCACAGTAAACATATTTTCTCTCTGTTTAAAACAAAAGAAAGTGGGCTATAAACACAGGGGAAAGTTTGACGCTTTGTGCGTTTTTATGTTTCTGCTACCCGGAAATTCTTGCAAGCGGTTGAGTTGATGACGGAGCGTATTGGTGAGACCTTATCAGTTATCTAAATGGACCTTGTCCTTTCTGGTAACCTACATGCAGGGTTTTAGTGCCAGTATCAGTGGACTTTGCTGCAGCTACTGCACATATTAAGTTTTTAAACCAGTTCAAATCTCATTCTCATGACTTTGTTGTTTTTTTGTTAGTCCAAAGGGTCATTTTGTAGATTTTGCATGACTCTGAAACCAACTTTGTAACATTGATTAGCACTGTTTGCTAATCTGCTGACAACAGTTTTGTGTCTGTGTTGCCTGCTGCACAGTTTTAGCTCCTTTCACCCACAAGAGAAGTGGGACTATAAATACAGTCTGTAAGCTGGAACATATTAACTTTTTTCACATTTTGCCTTGTTACAGACTTGGTCTAAAATTAATTTGAGTTTGAAAATAACCCATAATTAATCCTGTCATGGTAACAAATTTTACTGGGTGATAAATCGTCCAAGAAGTTATTGTGATAAATTATAATGTTGTTGTTTTGAGGCCGTTTTCAAGTATAATAATGGAAGAAAACATTTAAATTCTAATGAACATTTAACACTGGAACTGGAAGACATTTTAAATATCCAAAATAAATAAACAAAACAACAAATAAAATTAATTATAACATCTCTGAAAACTAAATTGTCCTTCAGAAAAAGAAGTTAGTTGAGACCAAAGCACTAAACAGAAAACTTTTATCATCCAGTTTTTGAAAGAATGAGAGAAAAAACGCCAACTCATGCAAATGAAAGTAATTGAGCTAATTTTAATTTATCATGCGATTAATTGATTCATTGTGTCACTCCTAAGCACAATCAGAGTAAAAAGATAATTTCAGACATTTAAAGTAAATTTAATTGCATTATATTCTCTGCTTTGATGCTCAGAATTGACTGAGTACTTTAGATATCTGCTGATTATCTCTAAGATGATTGCATTAAAAGCGCCACTGATTGAAGGTGATTTGGAAAGAAAAATACTTCTTTACATGAAGTTCTGCAGCTGACGGTGCAGAAACAAACCATTAAAGTCAAAGAACGTGTCTGTAAACCTCTGACGTCTGTTAAGGCACAAATCTGTGGAATGATGTAAAAAAAGAAATAAAAATGCAGCACAAAGCGCTGTGTTCCTCATTATTCAAAAGCGGAAGGATTTTGAAGATTTCTCTTTGGATCTGGTGGCAAAATGAGTAATTATAGAGGAAGAGGTGACACTGGCTCGTGGAGACTGAATCATCCAACCATTGTGTGAACAAATGAGTATTTCTCCAGTGATTCATTTATGGAAGCGTGACCAACCGGAAACTGCTTCACAAACGTCAGGGAAAAAAAGTCTGATTTCCAAGAATGCAACCTGGAGCAGGGGTGTCCAACGTTTTTGAAACAACTGTGAAGTTAAAAGAAGTAAAAAAAATGTCTTATGAGAAATGTAAAAACAAACTAAATATGTAATACATCTCTGGAAAAAACTAAGAGTCCACTGTACTGAACCCCATTGAAAACCTCCTGGTTATTCCACCAAATATTGATTTCTGATTCTTCCTGAGTTAAAACATTATTATTGTTGTTTCTAAATTAATATGAACTTGTTTTCTTTGCAGTATTTGAGGCCTGAAAGCTCTACGTCTTTCATTATTTTGACCATTTCTCATTTTCTGCAAATAAATACTAAATTTTTGCTTGTAATTTCAGAGGCATGTTGTCAGTAGTTCATAGAATAAAAGAACAATGTTCATTCTACTCAAACATTTACCTATAAAGAGTAAAATCAGAGAAACTGATCATTTTAAGTGGTTTTTCTAGAGCAGTATGTTAATGAAATGTACTAGCCTGATTTCTACACAGAAAGTAAAACAAACTCAATAATTTCTATTTGCATGATTTTTCATTTTTCTCTTTTTTTCTACCAAAAACTGGATGATAAAAGATTCATTCTGGTGCTTTGCTATCAACTAGTTTTTTGTTTTTGTTTTCAGAGACGTTATAATTCATTTTATTTGTTGTTTTGTTTATTTGTCTTGTATATTTAAAACGGCTTCTAGTTCCAGTGTTAAAAGTTCAGTCGAATTTAAAGTTTATTGATCTTTGACAATGTGTTCAAAACAATGTTGTTTATCGCGATATCTTCTGGGACAATTTATCGTCCAGCTGAATTTATCATGACAGGTCCTCCTTTTCATTGCTGTTAAAAAAACTTGTTTAATAAATATTTCCACCCAATTCTACATTTGAGTGAAAGTTACTTGGTGTTTGTCAGATGACACTTGATTATCTGTCTCATGTTTTACTGTCACAACATGCAACAGCTTTAATAAATCTGTAAAAAAAAAAAAAAAAACATTTTTGTGAAAGTTACAAACTGCAGCTTCAGCAGGAAAACTGAAATATTTTTGAATAAATCTGTAATGTAAAGAACTTTGTGCCTCTAATGTAATTTATTTTTATTGTTTTAACCAAACTAACACATTTTCTTTTCAGTGTCCCATCTGTCTCATGGCATTGAGGTTGAAGTCAAGGATAAGGACAAGTTGTGTCTTTATGCCAATCTGACCGTCAACTTCTCGGTCACCTATGAAGTTGCTGACAACAAGGTGAGCCACTGTACTTTGACTACACCAGTCTGTTGTTTTACAGCCCCTTGGAAAGGCGTTGCTGCTTTCCTCTTATCAGGCGCCTGAATCACGTGGTTGTCACATCACTGTTGAGGAAGCAGACGTCCTCATGAAAAGGGGAAACGACTGAGGTCACGACAAGCAGCAGATTCTTGCTGTTCAGGATTTTGCTTAGTCAGTTTTCCTCATGTACATCCTTCCATTGTTTCGTTGAGTCACTTCTGGATTTTAAACGAAACCTCAGAAATCATTCATTCAATCCATTAAGGAACCATTTAAATCTCAATAGCAGAAGTTAATGGGTTAAATGCAATGCTTTCTTTACATGACTTGCCCTGAAAAAGATGAACTGTTGGAGTTTTAAATGGATGGAAAAACACTGAAACATGAATAAATGTGTTTTTATTCAATAAGCAGATGGAGTAAATGTTATGTTAACAATTTAAATCTCAAATTTTACTTTGTGTTTGGGCCTACAGCTGAAGATAGTTAACAGAAAAGGTGAGAAAGATAGTGTTTGATTGTATTGGTTATTGGAGTGATTTTCAGCTAATTTAGTAATCGATTAATCATTAAGATTCTAAAAATGGCCATTTGTTGTTTGTTCTTATGTAAAACAAGTAGTAAATGGAAGCAGCTGAAAGTCTCAACTCTTTATTATCAAAATCTAGGAATACACAGGATAATATCTGATATTTGAATACGCTGATATTCCTTCTCTGGTTGAGTCACATTTTATACAATCTTTTACTTCTCTGACCTCCACTGATGTAAAAAAAAACAAACAACAACATCGATCTATATCGATATCAATGGCGATATGTCGTGAATCACTCATAAAGTAATTCTTCTTTTGAGGAATGATTGCTGTAATGTATCAGTCATTTGGCTCAGACACTGAAAAGAAAACAAGTCAAATGCAAATAATTATCAGGAAAACGATGTAATAGAAACTGTTTTGTTTTTTTGTAAAAGCAGTTATTGATTTAATTTAATAATGTGGCTCTTGGAGTTCAGCGGAAAATCTGTTCTGAAAAGAAAATAGTTTTCTTTTTCCCTGATAAGTTTCATTCTCACAACCAACACGCAGATTTTCCTGGCTTATCTGGCTGCTGACTCCCCTAAAGCTACTGGTCACCACTGTGGTATGAACAGCGTTGTTCTGGTGTCTGAACCGTGTTTTATTTTCCTTCTCCAAAGACAAAATTACAATTGTTTTATATTCCTGAGGCAAAAATACTTTTAAACATGTGGGGTGAGAAGAAATCTGAGCCACTTTTCCAGAAAAATCTGTGTTTCTGAATTAGTATTTTTACTTTGATGATATGAAGGAAAGACGGTTGAGATCAAAAAACCAGGAAGTGTGAAGAAAGTTTATCCACCAGCAGGAAAAATTGGTCAAGAGGGAATAATTAAATTAGTCTGAGGAAACATTTTGTTGTATTTTATTTACAGAAGAGCCAACAAAAGCACAATGTTATTATTTAAAGACGAGAGCTTTGCGAAAGTTAAAATTCTGATGGTTTTGTTCAGGTAAAGGAGAAAAAAAGCAGCCATTTTTTGTTTTCGATTAAATAAAATTATACCGTCTTTACTAAAAATTAAGTTTTTATTGCATTTTTGATGTTGAATTAACTTTTAATTTAGATTGTTTGATGTTCCTGTAATGATTCTCTGCTCTCTTTCAGACCAAAACGGTTTCATTTGAGCTTCCCGCCTCTGCATCATCAAAAGACAGCAAATGCGACAACACAAGCTCGGTTCTGAAGCTCAGCTTTCCGGACGGACACTCCTGGAGCGTGAACTTCTCCCTCAAAAACAAAACCTACCAGGCAGACAGCATAACCTTCGTTTACAACCTCAACGACTCAAAGGTCTTCCCGGGTTCTTCATCCAATGGTAACTTCTGCTTTACAGGGCGCCCCCTATGGAGCATGGGGGGAATTGTTTTCTTTTGCGTTACCTCGCAATAAATGAGCAAATACAGCCTGGTGTATTTTTAGTCACAGTGAGAAGAAATGTTGATTTAAAATTGCACACAGCCTCAGTTTGGTGCAGAAACTTCAAAAGTTATTTCATATTTATGTTAAGTAGAGATGAAAATGTGCATGAAAACATCTCGTTATTAACTTTTCAGACTAATGACAGACGACTTTATTGCCATGTGAAAATAACTCGTAGTCCAAATAGCTTAGATGTGTTTTTTTCTTTCTTACGAGAAGTTTCTGTCTTAGAAGAGAAAATCCATGTTTGACCTGTTCTGATATAAAACATGCATGGAAAAAACCTTACAGAAACTTTATGTTGTAGCAGAAAATATTTCAGAATCCAGGGTGCCGCGTGAACTGGCCAGTACGGATAACGAAAAGGGCCACTGAAGAAAAATTTACTTATTTTTTTGCCTGCAAATTATTACCATCACCTCAGTTTCTGACTTTTCTTTCTCAGAATTTGGACTTTCTCAAACTTCTTACTTTTTCTAGAATTTTAACTTTCTTTTCTTAGAATTTTGACTTTCATCTCAGAATTCAGACTTTTTTGTCTCAAAATTTGGACTTTGGATTCTAATACTTTTTTCCTTAAACTTCAGTTTTTTGGTCTTAAAATTCGTACTTTTTCTCTAAATTCTGACTTAATTTTTTTTAGAATTCTGACTCTAATTTAAGGATTTGGACTTTCATCTCAAAATTTTTTCTTTTTTCTCAAAATTTTGACTTTTTCTTGGAATTCAGATGTTTTTTCCTTAAACTTCGTTTTTTTTGGTCTCAAAATTTGGACTTTTTCTCTAAATTTGGACTTATTTTTCTTAGAATTCTGACTTTAATTCCAGAATTTTGACTTTCATCTCAAAATTGACTTTTTTCCTCAAAATTCAGACTTTTTATTTTCTCAAACTTTGGACTTTTTTATGCAGAATTTTGATTTCAATCTCTGAGATCAAAAGTCAGAATTCTTTTTTTAGTTGCCCTAATCCTCATCCGTACTTTTGCAATTTAACACAATAGAAAAATGTTGCTGCATTTATTTTGTTCATTTTCTTAAACAAAATAAATTCAGACGAGTGAACGTTTCTTCCTTGCTTGTAGGAACTGTTAACGTGACGACAAAGCCTGACATTACAAACGTTGGCGTGAACACGTGTTACTTGTGCAAAAGTGAAGACAAGCTCATCGCTTGGCCTTGGGCCAACATGACGCTGTCGAACGTGCTCATACAGGCCTTCATCCTCAACGGCACCAAGAGCAAGAACCGTAAGAACCGCCGCCTCTCGCCCTCCTCCGGGCTCGGACCTTCACATATCAAGTTCTGATCCGTTCTCTCCGTTTTCCAGTAACAACCTGCTCTGCGGACACACCCATAACTCCCACTCCTAGTCACGTGACCAACGCCACCACTTTGGCCCCGGCCACCAACGCCACCACGGCAGCTCCTCCCACCACCCCCACTCCCACTCTGCCCACTCCCACCGTGGGGAATTACTCCATCAAGCAGGGCGTCAACAGCACGGCCTGCCTGCTGGCCAACTTCGGCCTGAGGATCGGCTTCACTCAGAACAAGGTGCGTTCAGGAGCAAGAGTAACATAAATTTACTCAAGCAAAAGTAAAAAGTATTCGTCCAACAAAGTATCTGGTAAAAAGTCTACTCAAGTTCTGAGTAACTGATCAAATTATCAATCAATTAATATTAAAAATTACATCATCAGACGGACCAAAATGTAAAGTGAAGTGGAGATTTTGGTGTTTTACAGATTAAAATAAAAATAATTCATAATGTCACAAGAAAATTTAACAAAAGAGAAAAAAATTCAAAATCAATTTGTTTCAGTATAAAACTTTACAAAAACTGAAAGCCTGTATATGCTATTTTTATTTATTTATTTTGGTTAAAACATGAGAACAGACATTTTACTCAACTAAGAGTAGAAATACTTCATCATAAAATTACTCAAGTAAAAGTAAACAGTACAAAGTACTAAAATACTCCTAAAAGTACTTTTAAAAAAAAATATTTACTCAAGTAAATGTAGCTGACAAATAAAATTACAAAGTAAAATCATTTCAAACTGTTCTAGCTACAGCTTTTATTGGCGCTATAAATGTTTAGCAGTGGTTTGGAAATAGTTTATCCTTAATAGCACAATGGTTTTTATTTTGTGTGTGTTCAGAAGTATCAGGAGGTGAACTTTGACCCTACGACTGACGTTTCTGGAATCTGTGGAGTCGACAACAGTGAGCTCATCCTGATGTCCAACAACATCAACGTTTCTCTCTCCTTCTACAATGTAAGTTTTATTAATTTATTGGTTTGTTTGTTGAAGCTTATTTCTATCGTGTATGTGTGTATATATAAATACACACATTTCCAGCAGTATCTTAGCTTTACGGTAAAATTACACTAATTTAATTTCTCAAATAAAAGGTGAAAATCAAATGTTCAAATATGTTATTGCATACACTGCAAAAACACAACATCTTAATATGTATTTTATACGTATTTTTGACCAACTTCTGGTTCAAATATCTTACACAGCTTATTTTGTCATAATGTGCAGTAAAAACATCTAAAGAGCTGCATAATGTGAAACATTTTCAGAAATGAGGTTAGAAAGCAAGAATCTGCTCTGCAAAAACACAAAATATTAACAGGTGGTTTTGGTCCAGTTTATAGTGCAAATATCTTAGTTTTGTCTTATTTCAAGTTTACTAACTTACAAGTAACTTTCAGCAATAAATATGAGTTGGTTTTGAGTAAATAATTGCTTAATATTGAAGGAAAAAGTACTTGTGTCACTGGCAGATCATTTCACTTATGACATGGAAAAATGTCTTGTAATAAGTGAAATAATCTGCCAATGAAATAAGGAATTGTTTTCTTAAAACAAGCTTCTATTAATGGCTGGAAAGTAACTTGTTTGTTAGTTTTGCCTTATTTCAAGTTTACTAAAATTTCTGCACTATAAAATCTACTAAAATACTTGTTCATATTTAGTGTTTTTGCAGGTCAGATCCTTGTTTCTCCCTTATTTCTGACACTTTTCAGACTCAGTTATGCTGGTCTTTAGATGGTTTTTACTGCACACTATAAGAGGAAATGCTGTTTAATCTCTCTATTCATCAGCAAATATATGTAAAAGTTAACAGGTTTTATTTTCTGCTATAAAAAATTGAGAACCTCAGAACGAAACAGGAAGTAAGAAATTTCCAGTATATATTATCAGTTTAACTTCTCAACCATAAAACGGAGAGGAAGTTTGATTCATTTGATACATCTGCACACTCAGCATCATAAATTTTATCTAAATAAATTGTTTTCAATCTTAACAGGACACAAAGAAATTCCGCCTCCATGCGGTGAACGTCACCATCAACACCAGCTCCGGTATTTATTATCCGTGTCCGCTCAGAAACAACCTGCGGTTTTCCAGGTTTGGTGCTGAGTGTCCTGTGTGTCGCCCTGCAGGCCTTTTTGCTCAGAGCAGCGCCAACCTGAGTCTGTGGGAGGCGGCGGTGGGAAGCTCCTACATGTGCAACAAGGAGCAGAACTTCACCATCACCGGCCTGCTCTCCATCTACACCTTCAGCCTGCATGTGCAGCCGTTTGCCGTGAAGAACGGCCTCTACAGCACAGGTCAGTCATCTTTCACCTCTTATCTAATGGACTGAGTTAATATTAATGCTGTATATTACTATGTGGTAGCTGCAGTTCATTGTTTGCACATTTATCGCAAAGAATTTCATGTAAAACACAAAAAAATCAGTATTTTTATTATATCATAACTTGTTTTTCACATTTTTTATGTTAAAACCTGAAATTTTAATGTATTTTATTGGGATTTTATGTCATATACCAACAGAAATTAGCATTCGGTTCATCTGAAAAGTGTGGCATGCATTTATAACAATTTTTGCTGGACAATAAATTTTTCCAACGATGATATTGTTGTTTTGAGACCATTTTCTAGTAGTACAGCAGTAAGAAGAAAACTTTCTCAGAGGTCAATAAACTTTAACTGCTAATGAAAATTTAACTCTGGAGCTGGAAGACATTTTAAATATCCAAAATAAATAAACAAAACAACAGAAACAAGAAATTAAATGAATTATGAAGTCTCTGTAAACAAAATTACCCTTCAAAAAAAGGGATAGTTGAGACCAAAGCAGCAGACTGAAGACTTTTATCATCCAGTTTTGGTAGAAAGAGAGAAAAGAGAAAAACGATAAATCAAAAAAAAAAGGAAACTATTGATCTCGTTTTAATTATTATGCGATTAATTAATTAATTGCAATTAAAGTAGTATAGTCCACCGATCTCTTCTGTAGAAACAACTTTCACTGCTGTTACAGACACAAAATTTTGGCACAGTTTCTCTCTCGGCTTTGGTCTGCTGTCTTTCCACAAACTCTGAATTAGATTTGGTTTTGAACTTTGACTCGTCACAAGGTCGTCATCGTTTTCCATTTAAAACTCCATTTAAAGGACCGCACTGCTGGTCCTTTAAATGGAGTTTAAAGGACCAGCAGATTAATTCTGCAGCTTCTTTTGCTGCAGAATTTTGACACTTTTCACCTCAAAATAGCGACATGGCCGTTCAGGCTGCAGACTTTGAAAACGACACGAATGGAAGTGACACAAATCAGATTTTATCAGATGTGAAATGATCAGAATTGGCTCATTCAGATTGCAGCGTAAAAATAATTTTTAGGAGAATCAGTGTAAATTGTGACATAAAATCCCATTAAAATGCAGTGAAGTTATTTCTTGTTGAACATGCAAAAGTTAAAGCGGTGTGAAGAGTTTTGCAGCTCGGTTTTGTCCCATGATGGCGAATAATTTGTCTTTCTGCTTCGTTCTTGCCTCTGTTTTAAAATGAGGAAAATAAGAAACTGAACTTTTCCACCAGCTGACTGACTCTCCTTTTTATCTGCAGCCCATGAATGTTCATTGGATGACTCCAGCATCTTAATCCCAATCATTGTTGGTGCTGCTCTGGCTGGCTTGATTCTCATTGTAGTGATCGCTTACGTGATTGGTCGAAGAAAGACCCATGTTGGATATCAGACCCTTTAAATCCAGCGTGCGTTCGCTCCTCACATGTCACGGGATTCTCAAGCCTGGTCCTTGGAATTGATCTGGCAAATCTATTTAAGATAAAGAAATGAATCATTTTAGTACCAGCTGGTAATAAAATGAAGAAGAAGAAAAAAAAACGTTATTAAATTGAATCAGCCCAAAGATAAATTTGATGTTTTCCTCAAGGACCAAACTTGTTTTTCCCCTGGTTCGGTTTGTTTTCATCCTGTTTTTATCCTTCCCATTTTGCTTCTTGTTGATGCTCAAGTTCAGGTGAACAGCAAAGCTTGTTTTCTATGTGCAGAAACGCCTGAAGATTTATAACCTCTGGTCAGTTCGTCTAGTTTTTTGCACAAGATCTTTAGCTTTTATGATCCTGCACTTGGCTCAGCACACATTCCCTCCCCCTCGTTTTGTTTGTTTTGTTCTTTTTCATGGCTTCACTTTTCACCCCAATAATTATCAAATCAAAATATTAGAGCTCCTTTCTGTGTTTATTTACAGAATTTCACTAATACGGATGAGTGAGGTGGGTTTTGGACTTGTGTTGTTCCCTGTAGATCAGGAGAAATCTTGGGATTTATTTCAGTTTTTGAGGCTCTGTTCATGTTATGAATGCATAAGGAAATATTGGGCTCATTATAGATTAAAAAGGAAATAATAATTGACCACAGAGGAGTGAATTGTTTGTCAAAAAATTCTCATTTGTAGAATAATTTCACATATTTACAAGAAAACTTGGATATTCTCTAATATTCATCATAAATTTGCAAAATAAAAATAAAATTTTACTGTCAGAAATTTGTTTAAAAGACATTTTTCTGAAGAAAACGTATTTCTTTGAATTATAAAGTCAGATATTTGCACAAAAAGTGACCAGAATTTTGGGATTAAGTGGTAAATTCATGAGAAATGAATCTGAATGTTGGATCCAAACTGCAGAAACACAAAAAGTATTTTTAGTCTACATTCTAGTGCATTTATCTTAGTTCACGTTAAATAAGACAAAACTAACTTAGAAGTAACTATTAAGTAAAATATAGAAGCTTAATTTTATTTAAATAATTCATTAATATAAATTTAAAACAGCTACGTGTTCCACTGGCAGATTATTTCACTTCAAAATGTTTCAAGTGAAATAATCTGTCAATATTAAGGAATTATTGACTAATATAATCTATGTCTCGCTAAAAAAGTTACTAAAGTTATTTTTGTCTTCTTTCAACTGGACTAAGATATTTGCAGTAGAACCTAAACTAAAAATACTTGGTAATATGTTGTGTTTTTGCAGTGTAGATCTGACTCTTAAACTTTTTGGAAAATATTCAGATATGATTCTCCTAAACCTTCGACTTTGGTCACATTTTGTCAGTACAGAGGTTTTTTTCCAAACAAATTTGACTTATATTATAACATTATGCCTTAAATCATAAAAACAAAGAATATCCACATTTTTTTCTCATTAATATGTGAAATTAATCTCAAAATTTCAGTTTTTTGGCTGAAATCTACTCGTTCATGGCCAGTATTTTTCATTCTTTTATCTGAAATGTCTCCAATACTCCGTCGTACGACTGTAAAGCCAGATTATGATTAACTTCAGATATTATTCATCAGCATCAAGCAGATCATTTACGCGTCTTATTCAGATTTAAAGTGTTTAAGAAATGATTTTGTGAAGCGATTGTTAATTTAACCTGTGTGAGTCTCTTTATTTTTATTGCACACACTCCAATCAGAGCAAACTAGAACGAAAAAATCACAGGTCCTTTTTTAATTTAATCAACAAACACATGGTGGCATTAGAGTCGGAAAAGGGAAATCAAATATTTGTCACTTTTGCTGTAAATCATTCTGGAATCAGAATGATTGCACAGAAATGCACTAAGAGGGTTTTATGTTGCTTGTCGTCTAATTTTCTCACCTGTGTTACAATCAGCTGGATGAAAGGACGTTTACAGTCCTGAAAACTTTTCACATCGTCTTTGAATATTTGTGACAAAGAATAAAAAATCTAGAGAAAATAACAGGAAATGATATCATTTGTGTTTTTGTTTTTTGATGAGTTGAAAGGCCATGAGCTGTTTCACTGCTGCAGAGATAAAAACTGGAAATAATAAAGTGAGCTGGAGTTTATTTTTCAAAAAATGGTTTCAGTTTAAATTAGAGATGCACCGTCTACACTGCAAAAACTCAAAATATGGCCAAGTATTTTTAGTCTAGTTATGGTCTAGTTAACTTATTAGTAACTTTTCAGCAAGAAATAACAGCTTGTTTTAAGTCAATAATTTCTTAATATTGATTTAAAAAAGAAGTTTCACTGGCAGATAATTTCACTTATAACAAAATGTTTTTTCCATATTAAGAATAAATTAATCTGCCACTGAAAACAGAACTTTTTAATTAATATTAAGAAATTATTGACTTATGCCAAGCTCTTAAATCTGGCTGAGAAGTAGTGAGTTTGTACAAAAGTCAAAATCTTTCCAAGTATTTTTGTGTAGTTTCCAGTGCAAATATCTTAAAATACCTGAATTAAGAAAAACTAACTTAGCAACATTTATGAGCCTTAATATTGATTTAAAAGCGTACTAGTTCTACTGGCAGATTATTTCACTTATCACATGGGGAAAAAAATTATAAATAAAATTATCTGCCAGTGGAAGATGGACTTTTTCATCGATATTAACAAAATAATGGACTTAGAACAAGATCTTATTTTTTTCTGAAAAGTTACTTGTAAGTTAGTTTTGTCTTATCTTAAATGCAGACCAAAAATACTTGGTAATATTTTGTGTTTTTGCAGTTTAGAACCTTTGTTTGATGTCTGATCAATTAATTCCTTTTTTTTCTGACTCTATAATATTAAGCATATTAATATAATACAACATAATATATTTCCAATCCTCGGATGCAACGATTGTTAATTTTCCTGGACAATATAGACCAATTTTCTTTAATGTTCAATCAGCTAATTTAGGATTTTTTTCATATTATAAAAAATTGCAGCAGATTATTTAATTAAAGTATTTATTTTAAATTGAAAATACAGTGATGGAATAAGAAGATTACATCTGATTTTAATTAATTTTTTTTTATAAAACTAAAATGAATGTATCAATAAACATCCTTCAACTCTAAGTTAATCAAGTTAATCACAGATCAGAGTACAAAAAAAATTATCCAGTTACAATCTCCAGTTGGTGCATCTCTAGTTTTGTTTAATTTATATCACATTAACTTGCGAGTCTAATCTAGGCTTCATTAGATTTCCATCATATTTTAATCTGCTGCCATGTTCATTCATATAATCTCTAAAATTTTCCATTCAAAAACACAAAGTTCTCTCCATGCAGGAAGTCATTGGTTGTTGGGGTTAATTGAGGTTTTGAGCAGCTTCAGGCACAGCGGCAGGCAGGAAGTGTTTCCATAGCGACGATAGTAACTGTGCATCAGTTTCTACACTGCAAAAAATCAAAACACAAACTCTTACCAAGTGTTTTTGTCTATAGTTTATAGTACAGATATTTTAGTACATTTGAAATGAGACTAACTTACAAGTAGCTTTTTAGCAACAAAAAGGAGATTGTTTAAAGTCAATAATTCCTTAATATTGATGTGAAAATAGTAGTTCATCTAGCAGATTTCACTTGTTTTAAGTGAAATAATCTATCGGCACCTTTTTAAAAAATATTAATGAATTACTGACTCAAACCAACCTCCTATATCTTGCTTTTAAGCTATTTTGTTTTTATTTCCAGTGTACTGAGATTTTTGCACTAGAAACTACAGAGAAAAAACACTTTGCAGTCTGCTATGTATTGTTTGCGCTGATAAAATTTGCTTTCACAGGTTTATTGTACATGTGTATGAATAATTGCTTTTTAATCAAAAATGAGCTTAATTTTTTTTTGCCTGTTTTTTGCTTGTGATTTGTGTCTGTGTAAAAAAACTGCCTTAAATATAAAGATGTTCCTGCAGCACCAATAAAGCCTTTAACTGGACTTGTTTATAATTCTGACTCGGTAAAATAAACTCAATTATTCAGATTCTGTCATATAATTGAAATAAAAGGGAATCTGCTGCAGGACCGTCTCTGACGTGTTATTTTGCTATTAGCTGCATCACATTCAGTTTGTGTCAATGAAGCGTTTTTAGTATTTTCAATGGAAATAAAAATGTTTGAAAATGTGCAGAAGGGATTCCCTGTTGTTTATGCTTTTTTATGACTAACTGCTTCCTTTCAGGTGTTTTATTTTTTAAGTGGGTGAGACATTCACGTGTGTGCTCTCTTCATTCCCGTCTAGCTGAGGATTGCCTGACTGATGAGGAGAGCTACCTTGTTCCCATAGCTGTCGGCGTTGCCCTGCTTGTTCTCATACTTATTGTTCTGCTGGCTTATTTCATCGGGAGGAAGAGAAACATGGCGTCGGGCTACCAGTCTTTCTGATCTTACTCCTCGTTTAGAGCTGCAGGGGGTGGCCGCCGCCTTATTTAAATCGCCACTTTTTCACTAATTGGTGACGAGAAAAGCGTAATCTGTGTGTTTTGTTCTGTTAACTTATGGGTCTTCTGATTGTCTTTTAGCTTTGTATAAAGACTGGAAACACGCTTGATGTACTCAAAACTACCAAACAGAAACTGGTGATGTTTCCCAGAAATTGCACTTAAACATAATTGATTAGTGCTGGTTGCAAAATGGCCGCAGCTAAAAGCTGAAATCTAAAATCTGCCATCAGGATGCTTCCAAATATATATATATATTTATTTTCTTAAAGGGCAAGTAAAAAATTTTTTCTTTTTATTAAACTTGTGAATTTGCATAAAAGTAAAATTTCTTCCAGTTGATTTTTAGCCATTCAAAGCAACTTGAACTTTAAATGTCCAAATCAACATGATGGAACAATATATTATCGCATATTTATATAACAAATTTTATTCTACCTACTCAACAATTAACAAAGCATGCAATACTTTAACAAATATTCAGATTTTTTTTGTTGGAAAGGGTTGTTTAACTTACACATTCAAAACTTAAGAAGGGTTTATCGGTTTGCCTTACTAAAAGAATTTTTAGTATTTTTTCGGTATTTAATTTAATTTCCCTTTCTGATTAATGAAGTATTTTTGAATTTGAATCGAATTTGATTGGGAAACAACAGAATTTAATCAATTCTGAGCAAACAAAATTCGGATTTAGGTCACTTTAGAAATACTTCCACATTTGGAAATATTTGTATTTTTAGCCAAGTTTAATAATTTAAAAGCAGATTCGGGGAGCGTTTGAGTAAAAGTCACTGCACAGAAGAGGTACTTGCAAAAGAATGCAAAAATAGTAGTACATAAACTAATTTTGCTGGATGATAAATTGTTCCAGAAATTATTCCAATAAACTGTAATATTGTTTTGAGACCATTTTCAACAAATATACCGATGATGGCATGGAAATGCAAGTTTGCTCTCTGAAAGACCAATAAACTTACATTTTGTGCAGAACATTTAATCCTGGAACTGGAAGATATTTAAATATTAAAAATAAAACACAACAAGCTAAAACAATAAAACAAATAAAAACCACACACAACCGAAACCAGTCTCTCTAAACAAAACTACTGCCCTTTAAAACAAACAAAACAAAACAAAATTAATCAGAATGACCATTAGTTAGGTATCGGTAACTAACGGTCATGGCAGTTGCTATGGAGTTGCTATGACAACAACGAAACAAGCCACAAGCTTAGAAAGAGCTTTCGCCTCGTTCTTTTCTAACCTAAAAACAGTATAAGTACATTAAAAATATTACTGGTTTACAATATTTAAGTACTTTACTGTCTTTTCGTTGGTCTCGAAGTAGTTCGTCTTTGCGCTCCTCCTGCCTAGCAGCAAGATGGCGGTTCAGTAGCGCGGATCACTTCCGGTTCAGAAGTTTCTTCATTCTTAAGCTAGTGAATTGTTTTGTTGTTGTTTTTTGTTTTTTTTTATCAATACATTTTGTGATCATTTTTCTTTAATTAAAATCTAATTCGGTTTTTTAATTAGACTACTTTCACAAGAGACAATTAAGTTCGGCCTAAAAAGAAAAAAGAAGAAGAAGCAAACATTCATGTTAATTGTGTTTGGATCGAGATGTTTCCAGTTTTTACACTCAGCTTTTGGCATAATGTTTAATCTAATCTGACAAACTTCAGTGGGTTAATTTTCTAAAACTGAACTCATCAGAAATAATCTGTGTTTTGTGTTTTTCTCTCTAATCAACTCTGCACCGCTTCCATCTTTTCATAGGTTGTTTCTGTCCTGCTGCTTCTGGCTTTGTTTCTAATCGTTTATTTCCAACCAAAATCGTCTTCTAACTTCCTGCTGAGGCGCTAACTTCCTGTCTGTCTGTGTCTCTCTGTCTGTCTGTCAGCTGAGGAATGCTTCCTGGACTCTGATTTGAGCTTTTTGGTGCCCATCGCCGTCGGCGTGGCCCTCAGCTTTCTAATCATCCTTGTGCTTATCTCTTACCTGATTGGTCGGCGGAAGAGCCGCACTGGTTACCAGTCTGTTTGAGTTCAGCTGTGCTGCTTCTGCTTCTCCTCCCTGTTTGTTTTCCCACCCTTTCTGCTCTTAAATTAAAAAAACAAAACAAAAACAAAATACACCTGCATCAAAAAGCTTCCTGGATTTTCTCAGTTTTCCTCCGAGGCAGCGTCTCCTTGCAATAACCTTTTAGCTTGTTTCCCACATCCAGTTTCAGCTGGTTTTTTGTTTTTTGTTTATTTTTTTGTTCTGATAAAAGTGACTGAATCAAGAACTAAAACATTTATGATCTATGACAAACTGTTTTAATATAAACTGCATGTTTGAAAAAGAAAAAAAAAGATATATGGCTGCGAATTAGCCTTCCACACTGCAAAAACACAAAATCTTAAGTATTTTTTTGTCGGGAGTTTTTTTTTGTGTGCAAATATCATAGTTCACTTGAAATACGATATAACTAACTATAAGTAATTTTCACCAAGTTTTAAATCAATAATACTTAAATATAGTTTAAAAAGTTCTAATTCCACTAGCAGCAATTTGTACTTTTGACATTGGAAAAATGCCTTGCTATGTAATTAAGTATTATTAATGTGTAATACGTACAAGTTAGTAATACGAACATAAATAGTTTTCAGCAAGTAATAGGAGCTTGTTTTAAGTCAATAATTCCTTAATATTGATTAAAAAAGAACTCGTTCCATTGCCAGATTATTTCACTTATAACAAAATTTATTCTGATGTTTTAAGAGAAATAATCTGCCAGTGGAACTTGTGCTTTTTATCAACATTAAGGAATTATTTACCTAAAACCAACTCCTATGTCTTTCTGAAAAGTTACTTGTAAGTTAGTATTGTCTTATTTCAAATGTACTAAAATATTTGAACCATAACTAAACCAAAATTATTTAAGATTTAGTTTTTGCAGTGTTCTCTCTTCCCTTCCTAACCCAGAGAGGCATTTTGCCCTCACTTTCTGTGTTATATTATAGTGTATGTGTAAATTACTCTCTTGTATAGAATGACAGACATTGATATTTGATGAATGTAAGAGCAAACTTATTTCTCAGATGTCGGTTTTCCACAGATTTGTTTTTGCCTCCATGTAACACGAATGAACAGCTAAACTTGTTGCACATATTCTCACTGGGTGAAAGGGAAAAAGTAATGTAACAGACACTTTACCAGCATCAGGACCAGTTTTATTTCTCTTTTATTTGTAGTTTTTGTCACTCTTGAATTTTGTTGAAATGCTCACATAAAGTATGTTGGAAATTAATTTGCTTACAGTGTTGTTTACTTTTAAATCTGGGATTAAACGTAACATTTGACAGCAAGAACAGTTTAACATTAAAGAGATATTATTCTCTTCAGACTCATTTGTGCATGTTGGGTATTCAGAAATCAATTTTGGAGACCAAATAAATTTACTTCATCAAGTGAAATGTATTTATAAAGTGCCATAAAGTCAACAAACTTGACCAAAAGTGATACTTTCTTGCTGTAACACACAGCAAGAAAGTAAAACATTACAATAGAAGAAATTAAAATAATACCGGCACAAAAATACAAAAGGGAAATGGACGTTACTAAAGTGACTCACTTTCTTAAAGACCAAGGAGCAAAAATGTAAGATTAAGAGATTTAAAAACAGTTATTGATGCACTGCAAAAACACAAAATCTTACCAAGAATTCTTTTTTTTTTTGGTCTAGTTTCTAGTGCAAATACTTTAGTACACTTGAAATGAGACAGGACTAGCTTCCTTTAGAAATTAGACAAAAACAAATACCTGGTAACATTTTGGTGTTTTTGCAGTGGTGCTGTTAAAAGTACATGATCTAACCTGAGAATCTTAAATTTAACCCTATAAACCGTCAGAAAGTCATTAAATACAGGAAAGAGTTGGTGCAAAATGCTTTTGTATTCTTGGACACTGCAAAAACACAATATTACCAAGTATTTATGGCCTAGTTTCTAGTGTAAATATCATACGTAGTGCACTTGAAATAAGACAAAAATAACTTACAAGTAACTTTTCAGCAAGAAATAGGAGCTGGTTTTAAGTCAATAATTCTGTAAAATTAATTTTTTAAAATACTACTTCTATTGGCAGATTAATTCACTTAAAACATGAAGAAAAAAAATTTGTAATACATAAGATAATCTCCCAATGGTTCCAATACTTTTTATCAATATTAAGAAATTACTTACTTCTATATCTTGCTAAAAAGTTATTTAGTTACTTTTGTCTTATTTCAAGTGTACTAATATATTGAGTAAAAACGTGGTAATATTTTGCGTTTTTGCAGTGTACCTGTTCTGAACAAACAACTGCAGCACGGAAAAAAGAGGAGACCTCGTCCTGTTATGTCTCATAAATGGTCCGGATGCAAATCTTTACAGCTGCCAATGATGTGATTTGATTCTCTTTCAAACTTAAAGTTTTATATAGATGTTTTTTATTTGTTCTTGTGTTTGGTTTGTAGTGAAAATACACATTTTAGAGGAGTTGATTGCTACAGTATAACAACAAAGAGAAAAATAAATTTTCAATTTAACCACATTTAACCTGTATTTTGATTTACTATGTAGTATTTTAGAAGAAAAATAAACTGTTTTATGTTCTTCATTACTGGTTTCTGATGGGAACGTCTTTGTACTAAAACAAGCACTGACCCAGCGCTGCCATTTCCCAGTTTTTTGTTTTAACACGAGTGGGGAACAAATTCAATAATAAAGTTCATTTCTTGTTTCGTATCTTTGTTCTTCTTCTGTGTATTTATTGGGAATGGAGAAGTCTTGTGACTGAATTGAACTCAAAGGTTGGGAACTAAAGCCTGAAGTCATGTGGAAGCTCAAACTGTGTTTTGCACTTTGTACAGTTTGGTTCTTTAATAATCTGTGCTGTACACAGAAGCCTGACTCATTCCAGCCACAATTTCAGTCTGACTGATAAGTTATCTTGTTTTTGTCTGAAGCTTTTAGTTGATATCTTGAATATTGTTATCCATAATAACATGGAGCTAACATCCAACATGTAGAGTTCTGTAAAAAAAAAAAAGTGTAAACAATGCAGATTTTCACACTTAAATATTTCAGATCTGCCAAAGATAACCTGAGTAAGGAGCTAAATTGGGGCCATAAAGTTTGTTCAAATGAAAAAAAAATTAAAAATTGAAACTGAAAGAAAAAACATGAATATAAAAAGTATTTTTTAAACATTTTTATTCAAATTCACATAAGTTTTTCTAGTTTTAAAACATTCATTTTGTTTCAAAGCTTTTTTTCAGGTTCAAATTTTTTTTTTTTCATTTGAGCAAACTTTATGGCCCCAATTTAGCTCCATACCTGAGTAAATACAAAGATTTTCAGGTCATGATTTCACTTACAGGGGAAAGTTAAAATCAAATTGAATTGATAGTAGAATTATTATTTATCATAATATATTTCTTTATTGATCAGTCTGGTATATTATTTTACTTTTGCAAAAAAAAAGAAGCATACACACATCATAAATTTAAAATACTGCTCTATTCAAAAAAAATATATAGTAATCATGTATTTGCATTTATTATGTCATTTTTCCGTATAAGTACAACACAAGTCTTCTTTTCAGTGCTTACATGATAGTTCTTTGAATTCTTACAACTTAATTGAACAATATAATTCAAAACAAATTAGTACCTTATCACCATTACAAAAAAATGTGCAAGAAAAACCATTAACTAACCTGCCGACATTTTCTAATTTCCTAGTAATGCTTTAAGTCAGAACTGTATTTGCATAGCCAGAAACGCTAACTAATTGGGCAATTTAATTTAGTTTTGATTAATTTTGCTAATCATTATAAAATACGAGGAGCTGAATTGTAATTCCCACTATGCAGCTGTCCGGTGCACAGCACTGTCTGTTGTGGGTGCCAACACCCTGCTTAAGGTTCAAGAAACAACAGATGCAAAATAAAAATGTATAAATCTAGTTCCTTATTTGTTTCACAGCAGAAGACATGGGTATTTAAGAGAAAGATGAGGAAATAATTCAAGAAAAAAAAAAATAAAGGTTTAAAATATTTCTTCTCTTGTACATGTTCTCCTGCCTCCATCACAGGAGCTTCGCAATGTCTTTGCCTCACGCGCCGACCTCCAGGGTAAAGGTCACGCTGCCCAGGTAGCGGTCGGTGGGCGAATCGTTAATGATTCCCTTCCCGTTCAGTTTGCATTGCACGTGGATGTGGGCGTCCTGCTGCACTCCTGTGAAACGAACAGCCACCACCGGCGAGGAGTAGTTCACCTGCGACGAAACGAACACAAAACGACTCAGATTGATCGGGTTCGACTGAACTCCCAGTTCCTCAATCAGCACTTACATGTCTGAGCTTCCCGTAGTAAGGGTAGTACTTCAGGTCAAAAATGTTTTTAGGGAAAAACTGAATATCTCCTATGGCCTCTTGAGGTCCTTTCTAGAAGAGAAAACAAATAATTTTCTTAACTTGTTCTCATTTAAATTTATAACCCAGGAATATTTCTACATTTTGCCATCCAACTAATTAGACTTAATTAGTTTATGTGATAGACCAACAGAAAGTAGGCTATAATAGTAAAATGGAAGAAAATGAATACATGATTTTATTATTATTTTATTGGAGAAATATTATGTATAGCACCAGAATTCCACAGCACATCTACATGTTAAGGTTGTCATAGTCAAGCTAGCATAACTGAGCTACTTCCCTTTCCCTCGTAATTTTTTTAAATTAAAACTTTTTTCTGACATTGTTATCAACTTCTTGTAGTGTTGACAAATAGTAGCAAAACACTGTGTCCCTTTTTCTTTTAAATATCATGCATACATTTAAGATTTAGCAAATTATGATAACAACTTAACAGCTAAAACCAATGGTAGTGATTGTCGGCTAGCAGCTTTTTTCCCTCCATCAGGGAGATGGTGCGCATGACGTCACGTTGCAACGTGTCTATAGCACAATCAAGTAACTATGTGACCTTGAGTTGCTATATTTATCAAACATGATTTAAAAGAAATTTTACTGTGCAATTTAACACCTTGAAATTGGCTGTGTGTCTCTTTAAGAAGCTCCTGCTCTTTCGCACACTTCAGCATGTCATCACAATAACGTTTCTCCATTAATTAAGTCTTTCAAAGCCGGTCTGAGAAGAAGCTCCTAGAGCACAAGTGTCAAACTCCAGTCCTGGCGGGCCACTCCCCTGTAACTTTTAGATGTGCCTCTGCTGCACCACGCCTGAATAGAATAATTAGGTCATTAGCAAGGTTCTGGAGAACTTATCTACACAAGGAGGTAATTAAGTCATTTCATTCCAGTGTTTTGTACTGTGGCACATCTAAAAACTGCAGGACAGCGGCCCTTCAGGATGCATTTCCACCAGGTGTTTGCTAATTGCTGCAAACTAGTCTGAAGGAGCAGAGTGGGGGAGAAGGGCTGCACTGTGAGGCGGAAGCTCGGCTGGACACTGCAGCTCTAAGGAAATTTGTGGAAACGGCAGTGCTTGGTTACACTACTCGTTTTCTGGCCTCAGAACTGTTGCCATGGAGATTAAAAGATTTCTCAAACATGCATAAAAGAGTCAAAGCAACACTGCAGGTGTGTTTCTGGTGAGGGAATGACTATAACAAGATGTAAAGCTCAAAAAGTCAACTTTATGTAATACCACACCTTTAAAACTGTTATTTCTTCCACTGCAGCTATTGTTTGTGACTAAAATCGCAATGAAATACAATCATGGGTCTTGGTGAGGCAAAATGTGAAAATGTTCAAGGGGTATGATAGTTTAGAAAGGCACTGAATTTAATACAACATAATTAAATGACGTGATGTTTTTCATACCTTAACACCACAAGTGACATCTATTGGTTTACCCTGTCCAGGTAGGTAACCAAGAATCTATGAAACATTAATATAAAGAACATTTTAGCACACACACACACAACAAAGATTTGCTGTTTTTACTTTAAAAATGAACCGTTAGCAAAACTTACACAAGTTTTCCATATACACACTACACTGTTTGCAAAGTAAAATAGAGAAAAAATTAACACAAGAGTTTGGGTTATTTAGCCTGTTAAAGGAGAAAAACATGTCATATTTTTACCTTGTTGTTCATTTGTTTATAAATGTGCCAGTTACAAATTAAATCAGCAAGCTAACTATTTAGCTCACAAACAAAAATATTTCGCTCCAAGCGAAATATTTAACTTACAAGCTAAATATATTGGGGCTGGACAATATGGCTGAAAATGTATTATAATATAAGAATTTCATATCGATAATTAGTGATTAGTTTATGTTTTAGATCTGTTAAATACCACAAAACTGCTGTTCCTGTTTTAATCAAAATTTTCTCTCCAACTGTTCTTATTTTCTCCCTTCACTTCACTGCCAGTTTATTTTTAAGCAGTTATGAGGTACACACTGTTGCTAGGTAACCAAAGAGTGAGCGAGTAGCTAGGTAACCGGAGAGAGAGTGAGTTGAACAGCCCCGATTTTAGATCGGAGCGATTCCGACGTGCTTCCAAGCGGACCAGATCACTCTTAGCTCACCACGCACGGCGGGAATATTGCTTAAGTTTATCTTAAGAGTCATCCCGACAATCGAGGCGTCCTTAAGACTGTCGGAAAGGGGGGAATAGGAATAAAAATATTGCCGCGATCCCACCAATCTAGCTAAAGCCTTTCCTCTGCTGCCTACATCTCCCAGAACGCTGTGCGGTTCAGTAAAACGACTTGATTTTCTAGAGAACTTTTTTCTTTTAATATTTATCACGTCTCTATTGCGATATATATTGTAATTGATTTTTTTTTCCCAGAAAAAACGATCAAGTTTTTTCCCCAAACGGTTCCCGTGTTGTTCTACAGTTGGCCACTAGGAGTCACTATTCAGCATCCTCAGTAACGCTCTGTTATCTCCTCATCCTTCATTCGCCTCTTGCAATGACTGCCACTCTCCTTACCCGGTTCATGCGGAGCAGGATGCATGGCCTTCCCTGATTATAGCCATAGTGGGGGTCCTTCAGTCCTGAACACTCCCCCAACCAGGATCTCTTGAACTGACACGCTTTCCGCTCCGCGCTCTCCTCCAGGTCGTCCTGCATGAAGTACGAGTCGTGTGCGCAGCGAATATTCTTCCTGTCCTGAACAGCGTCATTATACGCTGGAAATGGAGAGCAGAGGCAAACCCAGGGAGGTAAAAGAAGTGTCCTTTAAGCTCATACACAGAATCTGCCCTGATAAAATCTACATAAAGAAGTTCAACAATCAACTCCAACATTGCTGTAAACTTATGGAGCTAAATTGGGGCCACAAATTGTGGACTATAGAGGTTGTTCAAAAGAAAAATAACTGAAAACTTATTTTGAAACTGGAAAAAAAAAGTTTGAAATTGAAAGAAAATCTCAAGCTGAAAAAATACACTTGAATCTGATTTTTCTTTCATTTTCAAATATTTATTCTCAGTTGTTTTCAGTTTCAAAACTTTTCTCAGTTTAAAATCTTTATTTTGTCAGTTTCAAACTTTTTTTGTCAGTTTCAAAATAATTTTTCAATTTTTTTTTTTTTTTTTGAGCAAACTTTCTGGCCCTAATTTAGCTTCATATAAATACGCTCTAACTTTTGTGACTTTTTCCCAGAGTTTATCACTAATTTGTTCTGGATATATCCTGATTTTTAGGTATTTTTGCAAAATTTTGACTCACAAATATCAGCAAGCTATCAGTTGTATTGGGAACTTGTCCTGTTTGGGTTTCAACAAAGTGTCAAAATGAATCTAAAGGTGCTTTTATATCAATTTATTAGTTATGAAAGCTGCAATAACTTTAATAAAAAAAATATCTTTTTACATGTTTGTTGAAACAATGATGTGGTTGTGACTGTAGAGTATGAGACAAATAATTTATGATATAATGTTAGTAATAAACAACCAATAAGAGCCATGCTATGTTATGCTGCACCTAGCATAACATGTTGTGAATGCTCTGGCTAGTTAGCATGGCCACCGATAACAGCGAATAAAAAGTTTTCCTATAACAGCAAGTTGTTTTTCTGCTATTACCCCATTTAGCAGTGAGTATATTAGGGTGATTGGAAGCGCCTCCTAGCTCTGATTGGTGGTTTTTGGTTGGGGGCGCTACATTCCTTCAGACGGCAGTGATTGATCTTTTCAAAGCTTGTCTGTCTCACAACAAACTGTCACAACAAGGTGATTATTTGAACAATTATGTGAATTTTTTTAAATTTTTTATCAAAGTTACATAATGTATCTGTACAGCTAAATTTCACAAACACAAATACAAATTTTAGTAGAGAAAACCAGATTTTTCAGTTTTTTTATTGGGTTTAAGCAATATTTTTCTCACAATTAGACCTTCAACTAATCGAAAAGCAAAAAAAAAACAGTATGGATTTGTTCCCAACATACCAATAAACATTTTTGGAAAAATAAAAATAAAAAAGAGGAAAACCAAGTGGAAAAATGAGAGAGTGAAGGAGGGAAAGAGGAGGGAATGAGGCATAAATAAACCTTTGCAACAGCAAAACCCTGCCAGGCTCAGGCCTCTGGCAAAAGGAGCCTGACAAAAGCTTGGTGTGAAAAAAAAACTGTACTGAATGGCTACTCTCTGCCTACAAAGAGGCTTCCCTTCCCAGCATGCTCTGCAGGAAACAAATGTTAAAAAATGAGACAAAGGTAGAAGAAGATGAGGATTAAGAAGAAACTCTGAAGTTTCTTTCATTTTCAACAAACTCAGCAACCTCAAAGTTTAACGTCATCACACCCAGACGGACTCACGTCTTAGATATTCATCAATGGACCGGGCGTACTTCTTCCAGGATTTGCGGTCCGACGCATTGAAAGCGATGTCGTGGCCTTCTAGGTGTGGGGCCATCGTCAGACCTGCCAGTGGAGACCCAGAGACAGTCAACTGCACAGAGCAGAATGAAACGCGACGGCACATCAGAGTCTGGGGGCTTTCTTACCTGGTGGCATCACTCTGTCATTGAAGGTGGGATGATAGGGACTGATGGACCACATCAGGCAAAACATACAGCCGCCAAACATGGCCGCCAGAAATGCGTAAAGTGCAGCGTAGAATAGGAGGATGAGACCTAGACAGAGCGGTGGGAAAATGTTATTACACAAGAGGTTATGTCTGATCTGAGCGAAGGGAAATAATGAACCTTATTGTGTGTGTTTGTGTTGTCTGGAGTCCAGTTCCTGTCTTTGATTAGTGCTGTCTCTAATTTGTTTATGAAGACATGAAGGGGGGAAATGTTCCCCCTTCATGTCTGGAGCTGCAGATAACCTCTAGAGCCTATACACTGCAAAACATTACCAAGCATTTTTAGTCATTTCTAGCACAAATATCTTAGTACACTTAAAATAAAACAAACATAACTTAGAAGTAACTTTTCAGCAAGAAACAGGAACTTGTTTCAAGTCAATAATTCCTGAATATTGATGAAAAACTACTTGCTATAAATGAAATAATCTGCTAGTGGAACAAAACTATTATAACTTATAAAATGTGTTGGTCCAACTGGATCTTTTTCATCAATATTAAGAAACTATTGGCCTTAAACAAGCTCCCATATCAAGCTGAAAAACTACTTGTAAGTTAGTTTTGTCTTATTACAAGTGTAATAATAAATTTGCTCTATAAACTAAATCAAAAACAATATTTGGTTGTGTTTTTGCAGTATATAATAACTCCCTAATAAAGAAATCCTCAGGTCTTGCATTTGCTGCACAAACACAAAATCTTACCAAGTATTTTAGTCTAGTTTCTGGTTCAATTACACTTGAAATAAGACAAAACTATTGTTTTGAGTCAATGATTCCTTAATGTTAATGAAAATTTACTGGCAGATTATTTTACTTAAAACAAGCCATTTTTTCATGTGTTATAAGTGAAATAATCTGCTAATCAATTTTATGGAATTATCAACTTAAATAAGCTCCTGTATGTTGCTGAAAAGTTACTTGTGATTTAGTTTTGTCTTATTTCAAATATAATAAGATATTTCCACTGGAAACTGGACCAAAAATACATTTAGATTTTCTGTTTTTGCAGTTTAGTTTATAGTGCAAATATTTACGCAAAAAATCGCTTACAGGTAACTTTACAGCAAGATATAGGAGTTTGTCTTAGGTCAATAATTCCTTGATTTTGATGAATTACTTGAAAATTGTTTCACTTATAACATGGGAAAAATGTGTTGTTAAAAGTGAAATAATCTTGAAATGTTTCATCAATATTAAGTAATTGTTTACTTAAAATAATTTCATTTATCCTGCTAAAAAGTTACTTATTAGTTAGTTTTGTCTTGTGGTAAGATATTTGCCCTAGAAACTGGACTAAGAAAATTTGGTTAGACTTTGTGTCTTCACAGTGATTGTTGTGCTACTTTTTAACTAATCTAACTTAATGTGTCCTAAACTTAATGGCTTTTGCTGTGCGTGCAATTTTACAGGGGACTAGCAGTGGCCACAAAGGCCTTTCTGTTTGAGCTCAGTGAGAAATCTCCCAGCCTGTTCTTTCACTCAGGAACACAGTGAACCTCCGGTTGCCATCGTAGTGAAGGTTTTTTTTTTTTTTTTTTGCAGCCATAGAGGCCCAGCCAGCTCCAAGGAGCACCAATCACCCCACTCTGGCATTGTGTCCCCTCATGCACACTTGCCTCACAGGACACGCAGAGCAGACTTCAACTCAGGGCCCTTTTCTTCAGAGGACACATGGGCCCCACTTCTCCACAAGTGTGCACGCACTGGTTGTGTAGCTTCATTCAGCTCTTATCCCTGCCTGAAGGTGAAGCGGTTCATTTTATCCGTGAAACTGAGACTTTCTTGAAATGCATTTGTCTACTGCAACACGTGGCAACAAGCACCTGCTTCGTCATATTAGGGCTGCAACTAACAATTATCTTAGTTAGCGATTATTTTGACAATTAATCGGATAAGAAATGGGTATATTCTGCAGAAATACACAAAAATGCAAATAAACTAAATTTAATTCCTTTTTAGATGTGGAAATGAACATTTTATTGTGTAAAATGGAATAACAGCATTTGTTGAGTGAACTCTTGATCATTTGTAGGAGCATCAACAAGTAAAAAAAACATTTCTCCTAGACTTGACATCAATTGATGATTATTTTTTGGATTAATGACGCTTAATAGTTGATTATTTTTAACAGAATTTGAACCAGGTGAAGCTAAAACTGCTACTTTAGGAGTTCTGGGTGGGTCGGATTTATAGATACAGTTTTCTTCCTTAAATGCAAAATGTATTTATTTTTTGTACAGTTTTGACTCAGTGTGTTGTTCTTTCAGCAAAAGGTCTTTTTTAGAGCCTCTATACTCCAGTTTAACAGTTATTTGATTCCTAAGTCAGGTGACAATTATTTCAATAATCGATTAATCACGATTAAACCGATTAATCGTTTCAGCCCGATGTCATAAATGACTCAACAAACTCATCCAGTCTGCGTCAAACGTCTCAATTTGCCAATAATCTTAATGATCGCAACAAAACAGAAATTGATATTTTCTAAATTGGTAAAAACACAGTAAAAACATCCAACAGTGTTTAATTTGATGCAATTGTTTTACATTTTATCTTAAAAATCTGATGAAAGGCAAATGCTTTGGTGTATAAGTGGCAAAAATGTCTTTCTTTTAAATTTCAAAACAGCGAGTGCAGGTCCATATAAAAAGCACAGTAGCTGATTATTGGTTTCACATGAAAGTATCAGAACCAGTCAATCAGTACAACCCTAATTCTTCATTTCCTAATTTTCTGCTGATTCAAAAAATTATTAAAATTTAAATTGTAATTGGACAGTTTCCTTTGATCAGCTCACACAATCGATCGGTAAGTCAAATACAAAAGAAAACAATTTTTTTTTTCTTAGTAAACGCATCAAAACTGAAAGCTCCCTCTATCTTCTGCCAACATGGAATAAAGAAAATCAGAAAAAGTTAATGGATGTACGCTTTCATTTATAGAGTTGATTTTCCAAACAAACCATTTTCTGCTGGATTTAAAACTTTACAATAAGGCTCTCATTATGAATGGATAATAAATAGTTCATAGATATGTTACTAATTAATTTCTAAACACTTTATGAATCATTAATAACTCATTATTATACATTAATTAAGGCTGAAAAGGAGACAAAATCTACTGGTTTCTTGCTAACTAGTCAGTCAAATCTGTTCTGATATGTATTTTAACCTATTTAACATTTCAGACTACATTGTAAGCACATAAGCATTTGTAAGTATAATTTTTTTAGCTTACAGTCTCATTTGTACTCTTAATTAATGCATAATAAACAGTTATTAATGACTTATAAAGTGTTTATAAACTATTTATTAGCCATCTATTAGGAGAGTCTTGTTGTAAAGTGATACCAAAACTCCTATCTCTAACAAAAAACCTGCAACAATTTCTTTCCCAATTATCAGAATCAGATTATTTTCCCATAATTGTTCCTGATTTGTATTTGGAAGGTCAAATACGAAAACATCTCACGGAAACTAAGAACTCCTGTTATCTTCCATCCATGAATGCAACAAGCAGTAAGTTGCCATTTCATTGCGCTTTTTCTAGCTTAAAATAAACCAGATAGAGATTAGGAACATTTGCACTGATGCAAATATTCTTGTAATTATTTCACTTTATGCTCAAGTTTTACTCAGTCAAGGTACCTGTAACAGCTTCATTAACTTTTATGTCTCTAAAACAAAAAAATTGTAATGGGAATCGAGGTAGACCAGAAAAAAGCCAGATCGGTGCATGTCTAAAGAAGCTCAAGACTGAAGCACGTCTACGTGTTTTACTGCAGCCGAGGGCCTTGTGAATGTTCAGTTCAGCAGCGAGGTCGCCAAGGCTTTGGGAACAAGACAGCGGAGAGCATGGTAAGATTTAGAGGAATTTGATTCCTGGCCAATGCGAGGCCAAGAACCGTGTCCTCCCGCTGGGGACGTGTCCCCAGGCAGTCTGTTTTTGTCGGGACTCTCTGAATCATCCATGCACCTATGTAAACATCAAGCATGAGGACACACAGGCTGTGGACTGGAGGAACATTTCCCACCCTCAACTTAGCCTTGTGACAACATTCAGACCCCATGCATCCTCCTGAGTTTGTGTGGAGTTTCTCATCTCTAAGACATGTAAAAACAGAAAAAACTTTTCCAACAGCACACAGAACCTTCTACAGCTCGTCAACTCACTCCAGCTCTTGCCGGAGCGACCCATGAATTCGTTGGTCTCTGCATTCCACAGGTACGTCTTGAGGTCGGCAATCTTCTGGTGGAGCGTCCGTTTGGGAATGGGCCTGCGCTTCCACCTTTCGAAGTTCAGGTCCTCCTGCTCCAGGGGCCGGTGCTCGGCCAGCTCCTCCTGCTCTTCCTCCAGCTCCACGCCATGTTTGAGTATCACCTTGGGCGGCTGGTGGAAAGAAGAAGAAGAGAAAAAGCCCTCACCGCACATGTTCCAAACTGCCCTGTGCTGCAGTCGACCTATTTTCTTTTGCTGCAAGAAAAAACTGGCATGCCTCCTGATCCGAGTATGACCGATAATGTAAACTGCAAGACAGTGCTCTGCATGTTAATGGACATCACACTGATGGTCCTGTCCCCTGTTTCTGCAAATTATAAACTCTCTGGTGACCTTGTGGCACTCGTTGGGAGAGCTGACCTCCGCTGAGCGGGACCCTCCTGCTTGGAGCAGCAGCTGCACGCAGCCAAGCTGGAGGGTCAACCTTACATCCAGATGTTACTCACTGACTCACAGCGTCCACAGGCCAGGACACACAGATCCCACAGAAAAACCGCAGGACACTTCAGAGTGTCATGCAAAAGAATCAACGTTGATTCATTGATTGGATTATAACCAAATTTCAATCTGAGACATTGATTTCTGTTTTGTACTTACAGGACTTTTAATGAGCTTCTCCTCAGCTCCCCCTTCTGTGATACTGGGATCCATGTTCTTTAAAAACAAAAACGGCATTTATTTACTCACAATTAAATTTTTCTTACTTAATTTTGCAAAAACAAATCTCTCAAAATCACCCTTCCATACTGTACATTTAGCCACAATTTTTAACAAAGAAAGAACCTACCTGGAGTTTTCTTCTCAATATAAAAAAATGCTGATTAATTAGTCGGAAAGCCTTCTTGTCCCGCTACAGAGCAATAATATTCGTCAAAAAGCGTGTGGGGGTTTCATTAGAAAGTTTGGGGCTTGCAGAGGGGGGACCGGGCACGGAGAGCCTCCTCCAGCTAGGCGCGCATCGTAGTGAATGAACGCTAGACAGAGAAAGCCCGGGGGTGGGATGCAGAGAGCTTTTTTTGGGTCCCAGAGTGGATTTGGCAGAGGCCCTGAATCACAGCGCTGCATTCTGGACACGCACCCCAACCGCCATTGTCTGAAATCTGGACAAGGAGTTCAATAAAACCTGAATGCAATATTTACAGCTCATTCCAAGGGAAGATACCGACATTCACTGGCTGGCTACGTCATGTTTGCGCGCAAAAGCATCTGTGCAACTAACTTAATCTATTTCTTTCTATTGATTTTAGTCAATCTAATGGAGTCCATATTAAAAATTTACAATGAAACGTAAAATAATGAGCTGCAAATGCGTGAATGCACACATTTCCTGCATTAAGTGCTTGGAAGTTATGGAAAACTGTATAAATTACTATCAAAAGTTCATGTAGTTCTCAATCCCGATTCAATCTGCACTCGGGGCACGTAAAGTTCTGTTACCCCCCTGTAAGAGTGGGACAGGGGAACTTCTGAGGTTCTTTTTTCTGTACCCCCTTTCCATGAAAAGAGTAATTGCGTCATGGAAAAATCCCTTATTTGAGATTTGCGCGGCAAAAACGTGCGCACGTTTTCATGTACATGAATTTTTATGGTGAATTTAACGTCTTTCACACAATGCGTGCAGCATTTACCGTTTTTTTCTTGTTTGTTTTTGTTTTGTAAGCCCAACATTAAGCTCTAGATACTCTTCAACTTGCAGTTTTAATGCCTATATTGAAATTAATATCACATAAACTACTAAAAACAAACAAAACATAAACAAACGTCTTTTATTTTTGTTTTAAAATGTCAAATATTAAATTAAAAAAATACAATCCAATATATTTTTATAGCAGCACTACCATAAAGATTCAAAAAAATTTGCCTTTATTATTATTATTTTTTTTTTTAAATGTTATTTTATTTTATTTTTTCAAAGTTTACTGGAGACAGGGACGTTATTCTGCAAGGATCCCAATATGTGACTGCAGATGGCGCTGTTTCATTTGTATACTGAAATGTGTTGTCCTGCTCAATGTCTCAGGACAAATAAAAATATTTTATATGAACAACATATAAAATAAAATTAAACATATACCTAAGTTTTGGGTGAGTTTAGACTAGGACAAGCTAAGCCCAAACTATCCTCACTGTCACAAAACTCCCGTCTTTTGAAAATATTTATACTTTGGTGTGTAAGATCTCTTTATTTTGACCAAAATAGATTCTGATGCACGTTAAAACGGAATCTATTTTGAGAATTAAATAAAAACTGACATTTTCCACTACTAAAGAGTGCGATTGGCACTCGATATTGTTTAATATTTCACAGAGACCTGTGTTAAAGAAGTCACTGTAAAAGTATTTGTGTGAATAACTGCTGAAATATAGTATCCTGTGGACACTCAGCATAAATATTAATTTAATGCTTAAAATATTAATCCAGTTATCTTTTTAACTGTAAGAGGTTCAGCTGGGAATGGGGTCATCCTTATAACATTTATTTTATATTTTTATTTGATATTGTTTTTATTGATACAGCAAAATTAAACCAGAAACACAACAGAAAACCAGAGGATATCAAATAGAAATTTGATATGTAGATCAGTTGCAGATAGACAAAGTGTTATTGTGGAGACAAAAGATATATTTTATATCAGAGTTTATAGGTCAGAGTTTATAGGAAGAAAAAGTTCAAATATATCCAAACAAAAGTTAATCTATAATTTTATACTTTCAATCTCAAATCTTTCAGAGAATTCTGACTTTTTTTCCTCATAATTTTAATTATGAGATTAAAGTCCAATTTTATTTTATTATTTTATTTTTTTGTGGCCCTAATCCTCCTGCGTACATGAGAATAATAATTGCTTGATCCGAATATTTGGACATGTTTTTTCCTCCAAGGCAGTTAGTCCTTCAGCGCACCACTGTCTTCCTGTCAGGTGGTGGCGCTACACGGGATGGAGTCGTTAACTTATTAAACTTTCTCTTAACATTTTGGTTAAACAAACCTAGAGAGCTGTATGAAAAAGCAAAACGAGAAAAAAGGATAATCACGGCTACCAAGTCGTTTTTAAAGCTAAATTCTTTTAAAAAAGCTGTAAGCTAGTTCGTACACAAATCGCCGTTTTCGAGTTAACACTTAAAAACTGTTTGGTATAAAAATAGATAAGAATTGCCGCATTTTATGTTTTTATTTGAGGGGAAATGTTTCACCCTCTACTTTTTTCCCCGACGTGTAATAAGATTGTGTCATTTTCCAATAATAACGCTCTGGAAAAAATGGCGGATGACGTTGGAAGCCGAATTTAATGGATATCGGGGCTTTGTAACGGTCACGCACGTACGTACGTACGTACGTACGTACGGTAATGTTAGCGTTACAAGTATAAGTGAAGGCTGTAGGGTGCTGTACGTTGTTTTTAGTGTTTGTGTGACATGCGCACACACAGCCAGCCGCAGCGCCACCGACCTGCTGTCCGACACCGACACGTCGTGAGGAGGGACACCGAGAGACACCGCAGCAGCCGCGGGAATGTGAAGGAGACAGGCTCGGGGGCAGACGGAGAGCGGTCCTGTCTGTCTGAGAATGCCACAGCAAGTGAACGCAAGCTCGGCGTTGGATCACGATCGTGACCCGTTGTCGTTCAGATTTCTACCCCTCGTTGGGTAGTGATTGTTGTTCTTCACATTTTATTAGAAGAAGTCATCGCCGAACCAAGATGCCGCCCCGTTCTCACAGCCTCCAGTCCAGCGGACTGACGCTCTCTGAAACAAGCATGGGTATGTGTGCGCAAGGTCACTGCTGTGTCTGCACCAGCTTTTTATTGTTCAATATCACTACAGTGCATCTCTCAAACCTCTTTTAACCACTTTGAAAACAATAGTTTTGGTTACAGTAACAGCTGCGTAAGCATTAATATCCGTGAAAAATAGTGTAAAACAGTGAAACAGTCGTTGCACCAGCAGGCGGGTATTTTCCTCCATGGCCGGGCCGCAGCGCGTCACTGCAGGTGCGGCGGCGCTGAGTAACCACAGCAGCCTGGCTCTTATGGCTGCTGATGCTGCACGGGTTTCACCAGGATGCTTAGTGAAAGCATCCTGGTGCATCCTGGCAACTTTATTCTAAGTAGAGTCAAACAAACAATGCTTTCTAGGCTACATAAAAATACTGAATTGTTTGTATTTCTCATACAAAACAGCCACAACTGAGTATTTTGATACAGAACACGTACTGATAACATTGTAAACAGCAATAGTGCAGACCACAGAATGTATAGTTGCATTATAGTTGAATTGTTATTGAAATATAACCCCAGCTCTGCAAACTTATGTGTCCTTCAGTTGTCACTAGTGACACTGAATCCCTTTGTTTACTAAACCAAAGCATGTTTTTCTATCGATCTCTAGATATCAGCCTTGTGGTTCATGCAGTTGACTCCAGTCACCCACTTTTTTATTTGTAAAACAAAAAAAAAGGTTTTTCAGTCACTATGTCGTTGTTTGACCAATATTGAATATATATATAACTTTAAATTAAAGTTTTAGCTAAGGGTTGACCTTTGTACAACCAGTAAAACAAGACATAAGCCATTAATATGTGAATGTTTTCAATTTTAAGTTGTTGTCTGCCTTTAAGTTCTTGTTCTTTGCTTTCTTATATTTTACTACTTGGTAACTAAGCAAGCTGTAATTAAGATAGTTTAACAGGATTCTTGATTTTTGTTCAAGATCCCATGTTTTCCAAAATAGTTTATTGTCCACTTTTAAAATGCAGATATAAATATTCACTTTGAACTGTTGGTAGACATTTGTATTGTGATCATGTTGTAAATAAAGAAGTTGGTAAAAAAAAAAAATTCAATGGATGGATAGATGGACAGATAAATGAGTGAGGAGACAGATGGATGAATAGATGGAAAAAGGGATGGATGTGTAGAAAAAAGTTGGATGGATGGATGATTGGATGGATGGATGGATGGATGGATGGATGGATGGATGGATGGATGGATGGATGGATGGGTAGGTAGATGGATGATTGGATGGATGGATGGGTAGGTAGATGGATGATTGGATGGATAATTGGATGGATGATGAATGAATGGATGAAGGATGGATAATTGGATGGATGATGAATGAATGGATGAAGGATAGATGGACAAACGGATGGATGGGTGGATGGATAATTGGATGGATAGATGGATGGATGATGGATGGATGATTGGATGGATAGATGGATGGATGATGGATGGATGAGTGGGTGGATGGATCGATGGATGCAAGGATAGATGGATGGAGGGATGGATGGACAAACCAATGGATGAATGAACCAGCTAACGTCACAAATTAGCAACTCCAGCAAAGCTCAGTCTGTTACCTAGCAACCCCAGCAGAGTTCCGCCCGTCACCTAGCAACCCAAGTGGTGCTCCAGCACATTTGGTCAGCTGGTTTTACCGCTGTACATGCTGCACAATGGCTGATGGAAAGACAAGCACTTCATCCAAAAACCACTTGCTTCTGCGGTTGTGTAATTGAGCATCTGTTATTTTCGTGTGCTATTGTAAACATTGAGCTCATTCTGAAAGCAGCTCAAATAGGCAGAACTGATCAGACTAAAATCTCATTATCTAAGAATGATTTTGTGCAAAAAATGTACAAAATATGTTTTGTATAACCCATAGATCTATCTTAAACTTTGAAGGAAGCATAATAGATCACCTTTGATATTTTAGCCAGAAGTGGTACAGTACTGAAAATTGATAAGTCCAGGTTATTCTTTTTATGAAGTGGTTTTGATTACCACAGCCTGTGGGAACACTCCAAAGGAGAATGACTCATTTATTATTTAGAAAAAGGTCAGGAGCCAAAACATGTGAGGCTTTGAGGAAAAAAATGGTTGGTTCAGATGGATAAGACATAATCCAAATCTTGGAAAATCTCACACAGCTCTTTTTAATGCTTCATCTGAAAATGCAAAAATACAGACCTTCAAATGCAGGGAAAGAAACCATAGCCAAGAGGCTTGTGTGATTTTCTGCAAGGATTGTAAGACAAAGACTAAATTTTAACCTTTTGATCAGCATGTAACACGTGACATGTTTTTTGTTGCACCTGTAGGCTCCTTTAAGAGAAGAAAGAGGAAATCCATAACAGTGACGGTGATGCTGCTAATTGTGTCTGTTCTCATCCTCGTTTTCGGCCTGGCGGCGACCACCCGGACACAAAACATCACTGTGGGAGGCTACTACCCAGGAGTCATTGTGAGTTCAAATTCCTGCCTGTAAGCATCAGACACAACATGGCAAATGAGACCAAGCTGCTTCCAGCAAATCCTTTCAACTCCTGGAGTCCAAACTTCATTAACACAGCTCCCCAAAGGGAGTGTTTTGCATTCATTATTCAGTATTGCAATCGTTAGATGCTGGATGAAGTCTGAGTCTTCCAGTCAGTAAATTTGTTTTCGGCATTTAAGAAACTCAGATCGAGTTCTGTGAATTTAATGTTTAGATCATCTGAATCAAACTGTTTTAGTGACATTAATTTTGAAACTGTAAAGTCAAATTTGATTGATATTCAATACAAGTAACATTTTATGTATCTCAAAGGGAAATTATACTGAAGGTTGTCATAATTCATATCATCTAAGCATCTTCAAAGGTTTGTTGTGAATTGTGATGCTGTGATCAAGAAGGAACTCCAGTAGCAGTCAATCTTGCGTCCAATCTGAAGAGGCCTCTGACTGAAGACTGTTGCTGTGTTGCAATATGAAGTTAATTCAATTCAAAAATACTTTACCTATTAAAAATTAAATGTGCTGTTGTAATTCGCATCATCCAGCTTGGTGATGGTTTGGGCAGGAAGGATCTCCAGTAGCAGTCAGTTTCACAACCAATCTGAAGAAGCCTCTGACTGAAGATTATTTCTGTATGATAGTTTCATAACTGTCACAGCTGAAAGAGTAAATTTTCCACAAAAAATTCTGAAAGGTCAAACATTTGCTAACACCCCCCCCACCCAGAAATTTTGAGATTGATCTTAGAATTTTTTTTTTTAATGTGGAAATTTCTGTTTAAAAAGTCAACAATTTTCCAGAGAAAACACAGAAATTTTAAAATTATTCTCAGAATTTTTTTTTAGGAACATTTGTTTTTTTAATTTTGTGTTTGAAAAGTGAAAGATTTTCTAAAAAAATAAAATAAAATGTTGAAATTTTTTTCTAGAAAATTTTTGACTTTTCAAAAAAGAGAAATTTGAGATTTTTCCTTGAAAATTTCCGAGATTAATCTAAAAATTTCAGCATTTTTGGCTGAAATTTGCACCTCTTTTTTGTTGTTTTTCTACTTGACGTGGCTGTGATTCAGCGCCTTATGAACGATCTCCTGTAACAGGATGTTTTCTTTCTTTCCAGCTCGGCTTTGGCTCTTTTCTGGGAATCATCGGTGCTCATTTGATAGAGAACAAGAGGCAGATGGTAAGAGGATTTACATCCTTTATCTCCGCTATGTTTTGTGTTTACTGGTCCTTTTTATCCATTCCAGTTGAGCCTGTGAGTCCAAACTGGGTTGAGGAGATTTGTGTTGCGTACTGTGCGTACTGTTGCAAATAAACTGGACTATGAGGGGTGAGTGGAGGGCGAACGCAGCCAGAAATAGAAACGGGCTGTAAATGGAGGAGGACAGATGTCTGCAGCCAAAATGAGGGTGGGAGGAAACTGCAGATGAGCAGAACAGGTGGGAGGTGCCAGGTTCGGCCCGTCAGAGCTGATGGATGGCTTTATGCTGTTGCAGCCGTTACCTATAGCGCAGCAGGAGGTCCGGTCCAGTGATACAGCAAACTGAGCCGCAGCACATTGCATTCCTCTGCTGTGAAATGTTATTGCAGGTTACATAAAAAGTGATGACAGGCTGTACATCTAGACGATTTACATCTTTTCCTAAACATGAGAAATAGATACGCATTCAGTTTGGAGGTTTGCACCATCTGGTCAGGGTTCAGAGGACGGAACGTGATTGTTGCAGAGGTATTTACTTCAGTTTACTTATAGGAGGAGTTTTACTTTTATCTGAGTAATATTTTTATGAGGTATTTCCTCTCTTATTTGAGTAAAATTTCTGGATGCTCTTCCCACTGTGAGTAAATGCATCTTGTTTGTGCACAAGGTTTGTTTTTCTAAAGTTATTTTCTACCTGCTGAGCCGTTTACCACCACAAGTAATTCACTCTGTTCTAAAATACAGTATATTTGCTGTATTAGTTTCATTATTTTTTAGTGATTTGGAAAAGTGCTGCCTGAATCTGTTATTTTGTAATCATGTCATTTGTAGATATCATTTTTTTATTTAAAAAAATCCCTTTTTATTTTGTCATTCTTTTACTTTGCATCTTTGTTTTGTGTTCGGTATTTGCAATCTACATAAAGTAATTTTATTTTTTTTAGTTAAATGATGTACATGGGGAAATTTCAAGTTGACCGTTTCAAACCTCTAGCAGGAGAAAAAGTTCAAAATCCAAACCAAGAGCTTGTTTGGTCTTTAAAATACCAGAATTTGGACATAACTTTACATATTTTGCTTTTACTTGAGTAAAAATATGTTGAAGTTGTGCTGCTTTTACTTGAGTATAATTTTTGGATTGTTGGTATAATTGTCATTATTTTTATGGTTTGTAGCTTTATCTAAACCGCTCCACATGTTCCCAGGTGTTACATCCCTGCTAAAGGTTTGTAAAAAGAATTACGGTAAATTTATTGCAGTAGCAAACAAAAGATTTACATTTGATCACAAATCCCATCTCAAGACACAGTTGTTTTTACTAAAACATCACTGACACAATTGAAGGTACAGTTCCTTTAAACACATAACTGAAACATTTTTAATGTATGCTGTACATATATTAGTATATATTAACTATGTGCTGCTTTTTTTTAATTCATAATAGTGACAAAAATGCCAGTTTCATTTAGCCACTGATTGAAGATGTTTATTTTGATAGTTTACAGTATTACTGTGAAAACAAAATTTCTAAATCTTACCAAGTATTCTTCCTCTAGTTTCTATTGCAAATGTCTTATTATTCTTGACATAAAAGAAAACTAACTTATATAGTTATAAGTAACTTTTCAGCAAGTCAATAATGTATAAGTATAAATACCTAGTGGGACTGGCACTTTTTCATCAATATTAAGGAATTATTTACTTAAAACAAGCTCTTGTATCTTTCTGAAAAGTTACTTGTAAATTAGTTTTGCTTTATTTAAAGTGTATTAAGATATTTGCACTAAACTTTACCAATAACATTTGGTAAAATTTTGTGTTTTTGCAGCGAAGTTCATTGCATAACATTCTCCTTGTTTTATAAAAGTTTATGCTTTATAAGAACCAAAAATATTAATAAAAAAGTTTTTCTTCTGCTTCTTTCAGCTCCATTCATCCCTTAAAAATCCAGGATATGGTTTTGAAGACATACAGAAATAGTAAATTATTTGAGGAAACTTTAGCATATTTATTTATTTTCTATTTATTAATGTGCTTCAGTAAACCTGATTGCTGTTGCTTGGTGAGTAAACAGGCCTGTGCTGGAGTCGATGACAAGCTGCTGACATAATTTACTCCTTCGGCTGTCGTGTGTTGCATCGGGAAAACATCTGAAACATGCAGAACAGAGTGCCAGGAGGCTGGCAAACATGGCAGGAAAAAAAAGATCAAATCTAATTTCTAAAGTACGACTGAGATCCATTAATTTTGTTTGATTCGTGTTTCTCCCTTTTCCCTCAATAAGTGGGTCTCTTTCCTCTTTCAATGCAGAACTTATGTAAACAGGAGTGAGTGTAACTCAATGCTTGATGTTTTTGTGTCACTGAAAGGCTGAGACATTTTCATTTGAAACTGCACAATGATTTGCATCAATCAGTGGTAGGATTGGATTAGAATATCTTGTGATGGCGATATCCGTTGTGATGTTTTTATCTTCTTTTCTGCTTCCATCTGTACTCCTACACTGCGTGACCTTTTGCCATCTGTGTCTGAGACTCTGTCCAACTGGCTAAATATTACATTAATATGTAGATGCATTTATGCAACACTTTCTATCAACAATAGCACTTCTTGAATTATAGATTCCGTTTAGTTCAAAAATATTTTATTTATCCTAAAGGGAAATTAAATGTTGTCGTAGCTCATGTCATACCTTCAAAAAGTCTTTGTGGATGGCGATGCGTTGGGCAGAAAGGAGCTCCAGTAGCAGTCGGTTTCACAACGAATCTGAAGAAGCCTCTGACTGAAGATGATTTCTGTATGACAGTCCCATCAGTTGTTGTCAAGCACTGCTAATCCACCTTGTTTGCTTTTGCTGCTTCTTTTCAAATCTCTGTCAGAGAGACGTTGAACTCCCTCCTTCTCTCTTTGCATCCATGAAGCCTCCTTTTCAACTCCTCTGGGATTTAATATTATTTGAGCATTTGAGACGCTGATCAGCTGTTTGTAATTGTAAAAAAAAAAAAAAAAAAGCAATACATTGTTTCCATAGTTACACATCATAAGGTAAAAAATTAAGAGCAAAAATCTTTCCAGGTGCACAGCATCCAAAACCAGAGGGAATAATCGTCCAAACATTCAATGCCTAAACCTGAAAATGTGTTATTTATATTAATAAATGTGTTAAACCTGCATACAGATCAAATCAAAAGTTCAATGACAAGATATTGGCAATATATAGTTTATCCCTAATCAGTGGCGGATCTTGGAAGGATTCCTATTGACTCTGGAGTCTTATTTAAAATCTTTAAGTGCTCAAGCGGTGATAAAACAAATGTAATACATTTAGTTATCCTGAAGCTGATGCGTCTCTGTTTTCTTCCACAGCTAGTTGCATCTATTGTCTTCATCAGTTTCGGAGCCGTTGCCGCCTTTTGCTGCGCTATTGTTGATGGAGTTTTTGCAGCGAGGCACATTGTAAGTATAATCAATAATTTTATGTGTTATTTTAAAACAAATATCATGCTAGCTAAAGCTACTAGAGTTAGTTAGCCTTACAAAGGCTTGGTAAGTTCTGTCTGGCAGAAATAAATATTAAGTTGTGGGTAAAATTAGCCGTCATGATGCAAAGTAACCACTAATGCACGTTTAATACAATTGTGCTGAAATAATGACATGGCTGAGTGAAAAGTAGCATCCCCATTAATGGATCTTCATTTGCCAGTAAAATGGAAGATTCTTGTAAGTTTACACTCAACTTTACAAGGAACTTGTTTTAAAAAATAAACCAGGAGCCTTAAAATGATCCACTGACGGTCAATGCATTCATCTTTAGATTTTAAACCAGATCACAGTTATACTAGAAAGGGTATAATTAAATCCTGCACTGGGGACTCCTACCAGTCAGACATGTTTGAAACAAAAGCAAGTCTACTCTGAAGTCCTTGTAAACACTTACATATGTCACTAATTGCACTTTTTGGTGTCTTATTTTCATTTATGTGGCAAATGAATGTCACAGAAAAATAATTAAACATGATAGCAAACACTGTTTGTTTGGTCGCTGTTTTCTGAATCAATGTAGATGTAACTCAAAACATTACAGTAATAATATTACATAATCTCACTCTGTTTACTCACCTCAGGTTGCAGGTTGCTTGAAACTGACAGTGAAGCTGATGGCTCCACCTACTTTCTGATTATTTTTGCCAATAATCATCTGACTGTTGATCTGGCATTTAATTTTATTCCTAGATTTGTAATTTATCCTTAAATATGACCAGAGCAAAGGTAACACACACTGAACACAGCAGAAACTGTGAATATCAAAGCATTGATACCAATATGCACTCTATTCAGAACTGGAGCATATCAAAAGAGGTCGACATGAGGTTTAGCCCTAAATTATAACATTTTATTCACATTAATAATAACTCTTGTAAGCCAAAACGACACAAGTACATCACTAAAGATGACAAAACAACACATTTTAACAGAATTGGCATGTTGAAAATGATTTATACCCTTCAAAATAAATAATGAAAAAGCCTTTAGTGACTCTCTCTCAATGAAATGTTTCTTATATTTACTGGAAAAACATTTAGCAAGTTTTATGGGTATTTTGTTGGTTCATCTTTAGTCTTTTGGAGTTTGAAGGCCTCGTTGCCATCAACCTAATTTTAATGTGAACAAGTTCAATAACTACCATCCCGGTTGTAGTTTGTGTATAATTAGATGAACTAACACCAGTCATTCATACATTTTTTTATTATTTTTTGTGTCACAAAGAGACATAAAAGCCATAAGTTTTTGTTTCTACAAGACTTGTAGTTTTACAGTCCAGTAAATAAAAATAGAGGTCCAGCTCTGAGCCTGATCATTTTTCACTCTTTAAAAAAACTAAACAAGGCTGAACATGCAGGCCTAAAAATATCTTTTCCCAGAACACCAGAGACAATCAAACCAGAAAACGCCTGATGGTTGTTTATAATTTGATTTATTAAGTCAAGTTTATTTGTATAGCCTGTTTCAGCAACAAGGCAGTGTGTTGTTACACTATAAAAACATTGTGTGGTAGCAAATTATGAAACACCAGTAAAATGGCTTTTAGTCAAATCCCATCATTAAAATATATCAAATATATTGATCAGTGTCCCAAAGGCAGCTTTAAACAGCCTCATTTAAAGGAACTCTGTGTTTCGGATGTTTTGCAGTTTTCTTGAAGTTTGTTCCAGATTAGAGGAGCATAAAAACTGAATAAAAATAAAAAGCTTCTCCATGTTTTATTTCTGTTTCTTAATAATATTCCCATTAGAATAACACAGTTGGCTTCAGAGTGCTTAAATTACTTACCGTAATTTTATTTAAATTACTGAAACCTGATGTGAAATAAGTTTCTTTATCCTACTGTGGTTAGCTTTGTTGCCATTGATATTTATTAAAGTAATGTTTTTGTCTTTTTACTCTAATTTATTGTTTGAAAAACACGATGTGATTTGTCCTCCTGCAGGACCTCAGGCCTCTGCATGCAGGGCGCTGTGGGTATCTCTCCAGTGATTCTGCATCTGAGCGTGACGTAAGACACCTTTATTACATCTCTCTCTCTTTTCATGCACTAAATGCTCATTAAATTGTGTGTGGGTGAGGCTGTCGTATGCAGCGTTAAGGTGCTGAAAGCAGCTTGTGACCCTCAGGTGCCGTGCCACACGCCTCGGTCATCATGTAAGCTGCATGTGAAGAGCAACACCTGTTACTGCTGTGACCTCTACAACTGTGGGAGGTGAGTAAAACTTTGGTTAAAATGAACGAAGACAAAACTGTGGCTATGTGGTTTGAAGTGCTACTTTCATTGTTTCGATTTTCAGTAGAGATGCACCAATTAAGTGGCCTGATGTTGGATTTAAAGATCGCCTCAGTGGTTGTCAGACATCAAGAACTCTCACAAATTTCTGAGTTTGAAGGAAGTCAGGAAAGGTTTCTGTTGGATTCAAAACTACCTCTGTCCAAAATCCTCCATTATGTTTTTATTTATTCTTTCTTATATGTTTAAGCGCTTAAAAATAACTGAATCTGTCCAAATAAAATGCCAGTCAGGATCAGCCAGTAAAGTCAAATCGGTGCATCTCTAATTTTCAGCGGGAGATTTGTTTGCATTGCAGCTTTGATTGTACCAGAACAAGAATGTTTCTTTTCTTTTTGACTTTTGTTTCAGAGAACCTCTTATGGGACTTCAGAATAAAGATGTTTTGAAAAAGTTTAGGAAGTCATCCATGATTTGGAAGTAGGTCCCTTTTCTAGACCGATACTGCCCGTTGTAGATCAGTTCAGCATTTTTCTTTCCATCTAGATGTAGTTGTTATTAATAATAAACACCATCACAGAAAAGTGTTGTTCAGTTCATCTCTGCATGTTCTGTTGTGGCTGACCTTACATTTATCCATCCATTTCAGTTTTGCTCGACTTTTCAAAGCCTCAGTGAAACCCTTTTTCCACGATTGCAACCATAAATCAAAACCTGATAACAGTTTCCTGCTGATAACTGAAGAGTAACCAATCACTGACCCTCTCAGTGACCTTTGTGACCCTCTCTATCTCCCTCTCTGTCCCACTCACTGGCCCAGCCGAGCAGAAGTGATGGGAGGCTACCATGAATACACAGATGTGAAAAGCTGCCAGGACGTTGTGCACCTTTACTACCTGCTGTGGTCTGCGACCATCCTGAACATCGTGGCGCTTTTTCTGGGCATCATTACTGCAGCTGTGCTGGGAGGCTTCAAGGACATGGTAGGCAAACATTTAAAGTCAAAAAGGAAAAGAACTTGCATAGATTTTTCTGATATCTGGTCTTTACTCAAGTATTTATCTTTCTGATGACTTCTTACTTTTGTTCCCTACATTTTAAGAGAAATATCTGTACTTTCTACTCCTAACATTTTCACATTTGGCTCGTTATTTCCACGTTTAAAAATATAGTGACGTAGAGTTATATCAAAACGGGAAAAAAAATCCCCTGCTCACATAAAGAAGTGTTATAGTGAAGGCAATTTACCAAAGCAGAAGAAGAACGCACTGCAGCGTGAGAAAAACAACATGGAGTTGGGCTGTAACTAGTTACATTTACTCAATTACATTTTCTTGAGTAACTTTTTTTAAATTTTACTTTTATGAGTATTTTTACGCTTTATACTTTTTCTTGAGTAGTTTTATTTTGAAGTATTTCTACTTTTACTTGAGTAAAATTTCTGGATTTTCTACCTACTGAATGAAAAACAAACATGTTTTAAATAAAAATTCACAGACACACCTGCAGCTTTTGTTAAAGTTTCATCAGTTTTTTTTATTGAAAGAAAAATTTTCTTTGCCTGATTTTGTTACTTATTTGAATTATTGTAAATTTTGTCCTTAAAATACCAAAACTTCCACATAACTTTATATTTTGGTCTGTCTGGTAACTTAGTTTTTACATTTTAAATGATTGATAATTTGATCAGTTACTCAGTACTTGAGCAGACTTTTTTTTTTACCAAATATTTTTTACTTTCCTCTTCAGAAATTGTTAGAAGTGCCAGTAAAAATAGTAATTTGTCTGCATTTTAAGAGCTGGAATTTTTTTTTATTTTTCTTGTTTCTGGCAGTGTTGAAGGAGATCACTGTAAATAAACCCCAGTTTGTGTTATTTTTTGTTTCAGATGCCTGCTCCTGCTTCAGAGACTGCGTCTGAACCGGAGGCCATTGCTGCTCCTGTGGCTCCTGCTCCTCCTCCTCCCACCACTTCCCTGAACCCGTACCACAACACTGCCCCCTGCCTGCCGCCTTACACCGCCTACGACCTGCAGGTACACTGAAAACATGGCGGACATACATCTGTCAACATCATAGATTCAGATTGCATCAATTATATCAGTAGCTATATTAAGACTGATATATTTCATGCTAAAATAAGGCTAAGGTTTGCTACAGTGGTCATTATTTTGTCTTTTTCATTTATAATGAAAACGTTTCAACATTGTGGCTCACTGGTGAATGTGTTGTTTTCTTTAAAGGGGACATATTATGCAGATTTGTACGTTTTTGTGCTTCCCTGTGGGTCTTAACTGCTTCTAAAAACATCCAGCCATTCTTTTTATTCAATACGTTTATGTTTTTTGGTGTCTGGAAACCGAGTCGTTTCAAAAACCTTCGGTATGTAACGTCACAAATCAGCAGGAACTGCCCCTCGCCTCATAAGCCATTGCCTAGCAACCCAAGCAGAGCTTCAGCCCGTTACCTAGCAACCCAAGCAGAGCTCCAGCCCGTTACCTAGCAACCCAAGCTGAGTTCCACCAGGTTTGGTCGACTGGTTTTACTCCTGCATGTTTGTTTGTTTGTTTTGTATGTGTACATATTTTTCCTTTATTTTGGGGGTGTCTTTAATTAGAGGCTGTAACACAGACTGCTACAGGAAATCTTTCCTGCCAACTGTCACCAATATCTAGAAAAACTCTAAAGAATTTTCTAGGTATTGAATTTGGTTAAAAAAATGTTGGTTTTTCATTCGGTGGGTAGAAAATCCAGAAATTTTACTCAAGTAGGCGTAGCGATACTTCATAATAAAATTACTTAGGTAAAAGTAAAAAGTAAAAATACTCCTGCAAGTTCATTTTTTAAAAAAAGGTTACCTAGGTAAATATAACTGAGTAAATGGTTGAGTGTCTTTCTGTTTGGTTGCAGGGCCCCTTCCTGTTCCCGGACTCCTCAGGCCTCTCAGATGACTCCCAGTCTGGAGCCAGCCACCTCTGGCCCACCATGATCCCTCCTCGCTACTCCCCGCCTCATGAACACCCCGACGAGAAACCGCCGCCGTACAGCCCGTAGGCCGGCTCCAAGCGATGGAAACACCTGAGGACCCATCAGGTGTCGGGAGACTCTCGCTCAGATTCTGCTGGCTTTTCTTCACAAACTCTGAACGATGCGTTGAAGAAAAAAAAGGCGAGGGAAAGACGACCACAGCGCCGGCTAGCAGGACTAGCGCTAGGACTCGCTCTGGCCGTTTCTGTGCGTCCATATCTGAGAGAGAGACGCAGCCTGCTGCCCGGCAGGTTTGTTTACACATCTATCTGCCTTAATGCACACGGACTCTGAACACTGCACCATTTAAAGACTCTTCTCCTGTACAGAAACTCTCCTCCAGCTCATATGTTCTTCATGTGTCATTAATGGAAACTAAAGAAAAACAAGCCTTTCTGCCTCAACTGGAGCAGAAGAAATTTACTGAAAGAGACTTTATTGCTGGAAGCTTCGGAGTCCAGATAGGAATCAGGTTGAGAACCCAGCAAATCATTTCTGAATTAGTTTCTAAACGTCTCTGACTGTAACTAGAAGGAAATGTTTAATGAAGGCGTTACATGCTTATGTTTGTACAGCAGCATGTTGTAGTTAGCAGCACAGCTAGGCCTAAAGCAGATCATGATATTTATCTCTGTTCTCTTCTGTGGTGAACAGAGCAACGCTATTCAGGAAATAAACTATTGAATCTACTACAGTAGCTGCTGAGGAGACACATTTAACTCTATTTATTCTATTTCTACCAAAAGCTGTGAAGCAGATATGATTAAATATGTTCAGGAGGAATAAACTTTTGTTCTGTTTGTATCAGGAAGTTTGAATTCCTGCTGAAAGTCTGTGAGAAACAGGAACTAAAAATTCAACGCTGTCACGTGTTATGAAATGTAGTAAAACCTTCAGAAATATACTCTTCTGATTCCATCCATCCATCCATCCATCCATCCATCCATCCATCCATCCATCCATCCATCCATCCATCCATCCATCCATCCAT
>CAEFZY010010360.1:0-10559 GCA_903066815.1 Brachyrhaphis roseni
CCGAAACCTGCTGCAGACACACAAGGCACACGGGTTTTCCATTCACCTCCGTGAACAAAGAAGAAGTCAATTATTCTTGAAAAATCCGACACTGTGTTTACCTTTCTCTTTTTTGACAAAGACATTTCGTTGATGAGGTTGCCAGGACCAAAATAAAAAGCTGGTAAGGCGATAGAATCGAAGCCGTTTACAGAACCCGAAGCTCAGTGCTGCCATCTGCTGTTAGTTCCGATGCAGTGTTGCATCATGTTGTCTGCTCTGAATAAAACACAGCGACCCTCGTGGACAATATAGGAACTGCAAATTTTCAATTAAACGAAGTGCGTGTTTTTTTCAATAATCATTGTTGTATAATGATAATGCATTTAGTCCCCGGGCCGTACTAAATCGTTCGGCGGGCCGGTTCCGGCCCGCGGGCCGTACGTTTGACACCCATGTTCTAAACTCACCAGAAACTTTGCTGTCAGGTGGGAAATATGACTGCAATCAGATACATAGTTACATTTTTCACTGAAACTCATGTTTGAGTTGGGTTCCATAATTATGCTTGTTTAGTCTTCTTCAGGATAAAATAAAGCACAATTGTTATGGATATTGATTTGCAAATGATGAAATATAGAATGGAGCTTCTAAAATGTATTTGATAGTTTCTACTGTCAATTGTTGTATTTTAACCATGTGATATCAGTTGCATTTCTTTCTATTTTTTAAGTCAGCTAGATATCCAGTATGAAACCATTTTGTCAAGAGAGACCTCATGGGGCCCACTTCTCTGCTTTTTAAACCAAAGTACTTCATCCAGAGTAATCCTTAGTTAGGCCAATGGCATTTTATAGCACACTCTCAGAGCACTCACCTCAACCTCCTGTGGCTGCACAGCAATGCTTTAAACATTATTGATCTACGACACCACAGGAGTACATTAACGTGTGTGTGTTGCTGCATTTGTGTGATTCTTTGACAGAAAAAATTTGAAAGTGTGATTATAATCTTTTTTTTTTATTCAATTACTTTATTTTGGTAAATTGTCCACATCAAACACAGAAAACAACAAAAGAACAATAAACAAACCCACAGTTTACCAAAAAAGGAATAGGCTGAAGCAAAGCTTATTCTTGCCTACCCTGTTTACAACTGGTCAGCTATCCATGCACACTAATAAATGACAGCTATGAGTAATGATTGAGTGAATAATTTGCGTGCAGTGCTAAAATAGTTGTTTAATTTTTGTTTCAGACATGTGAGAAAAAGGCCTTCTTGGCTCTGATTGTTTCGCAACTTGTAGGAAGTGCTTCACATATTTTAACACAATGTCTTTATAAATATTTAATTATATAGATCACAGCACATTGTGCACACTGCTGAGAAGGTGATCAGCTCCTACCTTCAATCTTTTCAAGACCTGTACTCCTCCAGGATTCTAAATTGTGCAGGTCATATTGTGGCTGACCCTTCTCACCCTGGACACAGTCCATTTAAGCTCCTCCCCTCAGGCAGAAAGCTGCGGTCCATCCGGACCAGAACTTCCCGTTACAAGAATAATTTCTTTCCCTCATCCTTTTGATGAGTTAATTAAGTCTGGTATGACATAGCCACTTTATCAACCTGCTATTCTGTACATGCATGCTGTATGTTTCTTTTTCATGTTCATATTTTATTTTATTATTTGCTTATTTATTTATTTGCTTTTGCAACATTACATCAAAGCAATTTTCTATTCTTGGGAAGTGAGGATTTGGGGTCTTTGTGGGAAGTCTCTGTTGTCTCTGCTTCCTTCATCATCCATGGTCCCAAGAGGTTGCTCCTACCTGGAGCGGTGCCAGCTGTCTGGATTCAGCACACCTGTGATCAATCTACCTCGTCATCTTGGAGTATATGAGGAGCGGGCTGCCTGAGTGTTTGCCAATTAACAGGAAACTGGTAAGAGTACCCCTCAGAGGGGTACTCTGAGTCTAGTCTCTGAGTTTTCTATGATTATCTCAAGTAACGTTTACCTTTTGCTTTTCTCTTAGGTGTTTCCTCGTGGCACCTTGGATTTTACTCATTGTGTAACCTGAGTTTCTTGCATTCTGGTTTTCTCTTGTGATGCCGTGGATCTTACCCACTGGTTGCCCGAGCCCATCTCCTTCTAGGCTGAAGATCCTGTGACAGTTCCTTATTTCACGGCTGGCTATCGGACCGCTCCTCCTCACTAGAACTTACCTGTCCGCCTTTCACTGCAAGCCTCGTCCATCCATCTCCAATGAACACTCCGTCAAGACCAATCACTGGAACCCGGATCATCTCGAGAACTTACTGCAAAGAGACCAAATCCCCGGAACTCACAGTATTTCTCCCCCTGGCGGAAATTCATCTCCCAAGCAAGTAGGTTCATTCCATATATCAGAAATCAATCTGTTCAGTTTTCCATCAACTCACCTTTTCTCTCCAACTCCCCTCAGGGTTCTGGCAACCCCGGCTTCCCACCCACAGGACAAGAACCACACATATCACAATTTCTTCTTTGTTCAAAATAAATTTCATTTATTTGATTTCCAAGTCTCCTATTTGTGTTCTGTATGTGGGTCAAAAGACATGAACCCAAGATAACATACCTCCACTCCAACTTCAGATCCCTCTTCCACTCCAGAGCCACCGGTCCACTACATGATTTCAGATATCCGTCCACCTACTCCAGAAAAGTTCTCAGGTGATATTAATCAATGTGGTGGTTTTCTTGTTCAATGCCCTCTAGTATTCAATCATTCCCTGAGAAGCTTCTCTCATGACGGTGCTAAGATTGCATATGTAATTTCTGGCATAAATTTAGATTGGACAGAAGCAAGATTCCCTACTCGATCTAAATTCAGTTGCACTTTTGACAATTTTTGAAGGAGTCTAAACTAATTTTTAACTAAGAACCCGACTAAACGGCCAATTCCAGTGTATTATGGACAGTCGGCAGATATCCGTGGCAGATTTTGCCATAGATTTTAGAATTAAAGTGGCAGTTTCAGGTTGGGAGTCATCTGCTTTAAAGAGTGTGTATTTTCATGCACTCAATGAGCCTTAAAAAGATGAGCCAGCAACTTTGGATGAACCCGCAATACTGGAAAAATGAATTAGTTTATCTATTCGGTTAGATAACAGGATACATGATAGAACCAAGGAAAGAAATAAAAGCACATCTGTCATATTGTCTTCTCCCACTACACCTACTCACCCTCCGTCTCCTCTGCAGAACCAGGTTGCATCAAAGTCCATGCAGATTGGTCACCCTCAGTTGACTCCTGAGGACAGGCAGAACAGAATAATCTCCCAACTCTATCTCTATTCTGGATCCCCGGTAATTTCATTTCCATCTGTTCAGTTCGACCAAAGCCCGGGTCCACCAGTAGATGCAAGGAGACTGGCGGACCATCTATGTGAAATGAAATCTCCTTGCCTACTGCTAACTGCTACACTGTTCCACAGTAGTCATTCTCTTGCTCTGAATGTTATGATTGATAACATTAAGTGCGAACAGAACCAGAAGAGGTTCTGTTCGCACTTTTATTCAATACATGTCCATAAAAACAATGTCACTCACCGTGCCTCTCTGTGTCTCTGCCTTGGATGACAAAGCATTACCCCAGATCACCCACAAGACTAATCCTTTGCAGATGGTTATTTCCAGTGATTGCAGTGAACACATTTCTTTTTTCATATTTCCTATAGCAAACTCATCCATGATTTTAGCCTTTGATTGGTTATAAAAACATAAACCCAATGTTAACTGGAAAGAAATGCATGTTGAATCCTGGTCACTTTACTGTCATTCCACCTGTCTCTGCTCAGCAGTTCCACCAGGTCCATCTCCGGCAGTTGAACAAAAAGCAGACCCACCTGATCTCTTGCTTATTCCAGAGGATTAACATAACAGTATTCAGGAAATCAAAAGATTGTCTCTTCCACCTCATCGTCCATATGACTGTGCAATAGACCTTCTCCCACCAGCCGTTTGTATAACTTTGTATCCCTTCCAGAACATGGAACTATGGAAAAATACATGACTGTCTTTCTGCAGGCATAATTCGCCCTTCTTCGTCTCCCCTTGGTGCTGGATTCTTTATTTATTGGGAAGAAAGATGGCTCAATTGCATAGGTTTGAATCAAATTACTGTCAAAAACAAATACCCACTACCACTTCTTTTCTCAGCTTTAATAATAATAATAATTAAATTTTATTGTCATTGCACTGTCACAAGTACAAGCAACGAAATGTGGTGTGGTCAAACCCTGGTCGCCCTGCTGCCAGCCGGGAGCATTAACCTCTTGACTATCTGCGGTTTTAGAACCCATCCAAGGCGCAACAGTCTTCACCAAGCTCGACCTCAGGAACGCATGTCACCTGCTCTGCATCCGCCAGGGGGACAAATGGAAGACAGCATTCAAGACACCCATAGTACACTTTGAGCATCTAATAATGCCTTTTGGTTTATCCAATGGTCTTGTGTTTTTCTAGACTTTTTGAACATTTTTGTGTTTATTTAGATGACAACAGATCAAGGCGGTTTTGGACAGGCTCGTTCCTGAAACACACAAACAGCTCCAAAGGTTCCTGGGATTTGCCAATTTCTACTGTCAATTCATCCAAAAATACAGTCGACCTGCACTATCACTCACAGTTTTACCTCCACCAAAATACCATTCTTTTGGACACCCGAAGCTGACACCATTTTCAGTCAGCTAAAATCGCTCTTTTCTAACGCTCCTATGCTCATTCAACCTGACCCCAGTAAACAGTTCATTGTTGAAGTTAACTCTTCTTAAACAGGAGTAGGAGCTGTCGTCTGACTCTGATAATAAAACCCATCCATGTTCTTTTTTCTCCGACAGATTATCCCTGGCTGAATGCAACTATGAACTGCTCTCTATTAAGCTAGCTTTGGAGGAGTGGTGGCACTGGTTGAAGGGTCCGTGCTTTTCTGGACTGATCATAAGAACCTCTCTTACCTCCAATCAGCCAAACCCGGTCAATACAGCTGGTCATTGTTCTTCTCCAGGCTTAACTTGTCCATTTCCTATGATCCCGGGTCTAGAAACATTAAACCTGATGCACTCTCTATTTTATTCTCCGGATGACTCTCAAAAATTTCCCATCACCATTCTTCCACCCAGTTGTTTAGTAGCCTCCGTCACCTGGGAAATTAAAGATCTCATCCACCAATGAGATCTTTAATTTCCCTGAACCTGCTCCTGACTGCGTCCCTCATAACAAGATCTACGTCCCCACCTCCGTCTGAGCCCGTCTAATGCATTGGATCCACTATGACAAATTCTCAGCTCACCCAGGTATCAGTCACACCACCGCTCTCATCAACCGTTCTGGTGGCCATTTAGCCACAAAGATGTCAAAGAATCATCCTTGCCTGTCCCGTCTGTGCAAGAAACAAACCATCCCATCAACATCCATCTGGTTTTCTATAGCCTCTATCCATCCCTAAGCATCCCTGGTCACATATTTCCATCGACTTTGTCACAGGACTCCCAGTTTCAAAAGGTATGACCCCCATCTTAACCATTGTTGATCGTTTTTCTAAATCATGTCATCTCATTCCACTCAGAGAACTTCCTACAGCCTTCCAGAATGCACTACTCCTGGATAAACATGTTTTCCACTTACATGGTGTTCCTCAAGAAATCCTCTCCGACTGTGGTCAACAATTCACCTCCCAGGTTTAGAAAGATTTCTGTTCAGTTTTTGAATCTAAGGTCACCCTCACATCTGGTTATCACCCCCAGTCAAATGGACAATCAGAACGCATGAACTAAGAACTCGAATCCACCCTCAGATGTTTCACTTTCACCAATCCATCAGATTGGAGCCAGTATCTCCCCTGGGTCGAATATGCACATAATTCTCTCATCTCTGCAGCTACTGGTTTTTCTCCCTTTCAAGTTTCCCTAGGCTATGAGCCACCACTTTTTCCCTCAGATGAAAAAGAGATCTCTGTGACTCCAGTTCAATACCACATCCACCACTGCACAAATGTTTGGAACAGAACCATCATCGCCCTCAATCACACCACAGAACAAAACCGACTCTACCCTGACTTCATTTTGATTCTAATTTATATCAGATTTAGGTCTTCTATTTTGAGAATGCTCATCTGTAGAAGTTCACTGTAGAATCCAATGGCTACCTGACTTACAAAAAGTAGTTAAGCTTACTAAAATGCAAACAAAATGTACTTATGGCTTATATTTATGAAGTAATTGCTTACAAAATACTTATTGTTTCTGAGTGAGCATTACTTCATATAGAATTAAGCTCTCTCGCAAACAGTAAGTGGGTCTGACAAGCAGACCCATTTGTGTCTAAACAGTCCTGGTACCCGTACTCCATACTCTCTCCATTCCATTGCATTCTGCACACCTCAGCCAAACTGAAGAGTTGCATTACTGTCACATGAAGATCATTCTCAGGGTTTCATGTAATGCTTTTCATTTTATGAAAACAATCCCACCAGCTCTCTCTACACTTCTCCTAAGATATGGATCCTTAGAATAGGCAGACAAGATTCCTTACTGAATTTATCTTTGCTTAGTCAAAACACAGTACCATGCTGCCAAGCTTAATATTGTTCCAAAATATGTGAGAAAGAGGCTTTAAATCCTCATATGAAGAACACTGGGTCTGCCCAGCATAAGAGAAATGATTTCTTTCCCATCAGTGTGTTTTTATTTTTTGGAGGATGGGTAGAATTTCATTCCTAATCTAGAATATTTTCCCCTGACCTACTAATCTCTAACTTTCCTCAGGTCAGTTCTCACTATCATCTCCTGCCATATTGACCACAGCCAAATGTTCCTGTGAAGCTGTTTGATAAATACACACACAAACACACACACACACATCATAATCATAGCATAATTTTGTAAATACATATGCATCCTCTTATAGCTCTGATGGTCTTACGCTGACTTAATCCTGTAACCATGGTGACCAATCTGTCCATTGCCCTAGGGACGAGAAAAGATCGGCCAGCATCTGTTCTGCAGTACTTCTATCTGTTTGTCTATTAACCAATAAGCCTATCTGTCAGCATGTTGGTGCATATTGCAGTCTGTCAGGAGTCATTTTCATCAACCATCAACCAACTTGCAAAACAACATGTCTGTGCATGTTCATCTCAACTACGCTTATGGAATAATCAGAAAATATTCCAACTAACATAAAGTGATGTGTATCATAGCAGAATGTTTTCAAGAAGATAATTTTTATAGGCAAAGATAAACAAAAAGATCAGATTAAACAAAACAATACAATTTCTCAAAAAAAGAAAACAAAACTACATCACAAGTGGCTTTGGAAAGCAAAATTAAATTATTAAAATTTTTATGATAAATTAGAAAAATTATTAAATAAATTAAAAAGTAAAGATTTCCTCATGAGAAGATAGGATATATGCTGTATGAAAAGTCTACTTGCATGGAGAGGCTGAAAATCATGTACTGCATAAAAAAGACAGCTATCTCCTCTTTATAAGTCACAGCTGCACCTCAATATTTGTATACAAGGTTCTGCTCATGACACATTCACATCCATCCATCCATTATCTTCCATACCTATACCCAGTGGGATCATGAGGGGGGCCGGTGCCTATCTTCAGCAGCCAATCGACAAGAGGCGGGATACAGCCTGGACAGGTCCCCAGTCCATCACAGGGCAACACACACTCACACCAAAGGAGAATTTAGAGAATCCAATAAACTTGACAGTCATGTTTTTGGACTGTGTGGGGAGACTGATGATCATTGGGGGAATGTGATGGTGGAAAAAAAGCTGATGAAATGTTATGATGATTTGAGGTTTAAGTAGCTTTTTTTCTTTTTTTTTTTTTTTTTTTGAAAGGTCCTAATGTATAATTATGATTATCACCTGCAGAGGCATAAATAACTTGCAGTTTTTAATGCTTATGCTTCAGTCTATTCTAAACTGCACTTTGTGAGACATGATATAAATGTCCACCAGCCACTTGTCATCTGTAAGCGTCACTATGGAACATCCTCAGTTGTTAATAATATATTATGGCAATTAAGTATAAGTATTCAAATAAATAATTAGAATAGTATCAATAAATTGAATTAAAAATCATTTTTATATATTTTCCAACACAATTTAAATTTGTCCCAAGTTCTTGTCAACACTGTCAGACATAAAAGAATGTTAAAAAAAAATCAAAAAAAATCAGGCATTATTATTGGGAAGAGGACCCCATGACCTCTTCCCTTCTCTTCCTTTGCTAAGAGGGCTAAGCAGCTCCAGTTAGCTTATGTTATTCTTTAGCTTTTTCTTCCATTTTATTCCTAAGTTGTTTGTCACAACCATGATGTGTCAACACCATAACTGACAATTTACAAAACTTGTTATTAATGACACATTCTGTAAAGGCAGATCAAGCATTTGTGACGCAGAAACAGAAACCAACTGAATTATTACCTGAGCAGTGAAAACAAAATATTAAAATAATATAGACATCCCATCATTATTATATTCACTGTATTTATTTGCTGTCTGAATTTGTCTCACTTATTGGGAAGATGCTGTGAGAAAAGCTCATTGCAAGAGAAAAAAATCAAAATCCAAAAGATTTCTTACACCTGATCAGTTCAAAGCTGCAGCTGATATTTCAACCAGTGATGGCTTTCTCTCGTTCTTCTTCACCACAGTGGGTGCTAGGCTCAGATAAATAAGACAGAGAATCACACACAGTCTTTTGTTGAAATGAAAGGCTCACAGAACAAGGGATCTACGCATTATTATTTTCACAATGGAAAGAAAGAGCATCTTCATGTATTGGCAGGACAATAGTCTTTTCATGTTATGTGCAGCAGAGACTTTTCTTTTCATGCTTCTCCATGTAATGAGACTGTATTTACCTTGCAAATAGGTTCTGGTCCTTTAAGCCCTCTGCTGAATATTCACTAACACATATGAAGCCTTCCGCTGTGTGTTTCTGTGGATGTAGGTGTGTGTGGGATTCTCTTTATGAGTGTGTGTGAATGTTAGGATGCAGAAACAGTCTTTGCAGCTTCTCTGCATGTATTCTGACCAAAATTACATAGTTTATTGGAGTTGTTGGCACACTTGTTTGTTACAGGGACTGTGTTATGTATTTTCCTGGCACACAGTGTCATTTTATAACATAATTAAGAAATTGTCTTACTTTCAGTTGTTATAAAAAATACTATGTGTATGTATCAAATAACTAAATAACTCAAAAGAAATTTAATTTAATAAAGTTAAATTTAACGCCTTGAAATTGGGCTTCTGCCTCCTTAAAAATCCCTGCTCTTTCTGAAACTCCACCTTCAAGATGTCATCACAACAGCGTTCCTCTATTAACCTTTTAACAATGCTTTCACCAGCTGAGAAATTACTTGTATAAATGAGCTCAGGATATGTGCAGTTCCACCAAGTGTTTGCTGATGGCTAGTCTGAGGAGCTGAGTGGGGAGTCATGGGAGAGCACTGCTCTGAGACAGAAGCTTGGAAACTGCAATCCCGAGGAAAAGCTGCGTCTCGAAGACGGTGCTGGGTCCAACCAGGTGTTTTGCATGGTTGCCACGGCAGACTCAAGGATTTCTCAAACATGCGTGAAGAGTCAAGAATTCCACTTTGAATCTGGTTAACAAGCTGGGCTTTGAGCAATGGCAGAGGCCTTTTGACTTTAATGACTTGTTTTGTATTTGCAAATACAAAACAACAAAATTAAGATTTTTCTTTTCGTTAGTGAGAAGGGTATAGTTAATTCATGACATACTAGTTGTAATAAAATGTAAATACTCTTCATTTTCTTTTAGAATTAAAATTCCTTGAGAACGGAAATTATTTTAAATCTAAATCTGCCACGGGTATGGAAGAGTTTTGGTAGATATTTAGATAACATTTTAATACCACATTGAGGTGCCTCTAATAGGTTAGTAGTGAAACACTCCATTACTTTTTCAAAATATCAGTTGAACATTTAAAATGTTTGCATTGTTTACTGACATCACAATGCAGAAAGGTATTTACACGAAGTGGGTAACAGAAAATTATTTTTCATTTAGTTGTGCCATAAAAAGCTTATGCAATCCGGAATTTGATGAGTTGGGACTGTTTGTTAAAGCATCATCTGCCCCTAGGGGTGTAGACCTAAATCTATCTGACATGGGCTTAAAGCTTGTAAGCTTATTATTCTGATCTGATTCAAAAACACCACATTGTGTGCAGTAGTTAAACGGGGTGCTTTACATATTCTCCCAACCCTTACTTAGTTGTCAATTCAATCTACAAAACAAAACAAAAAAACCAAACACTGACCTGATCTGCAGACAGATAAAGCACCCTGCACAGTTGTTGGCACCTTTGGTAAACATGCTAAAAGCTTGGAAAGTTTTGGTTGCAGAATAATGTCACTCTGAAACTTGGTCCGAAATCCAACTTTCAGTTTGAATATTAATAATTGTGTGTGTGTATATATATATATATATATATATATATATATATATATATATATATATATATATATATATTTTTTTTTTTTTTTTTTT
>CAEFZY010010364.1:0-59830 GCA_903066815.1 Brachyrhaphis roseni
AGGTGATGGCCTGGTTAAGACACCTGCCACCTTGAGCAGAGATTAGCACAGAAAGCCTCTGCACAGTCATGCTGCTCTGCTGCTCGCGTTTTCTGGCACCGCACAACACATACGCACAGGTGGATGGATGTGAAGGATCCATCCCGTGCCGATGACGTCAGCATTAAAACAGCAAACACCTGCACACCCACAACCACAAGGATCAAACGGGTCCCGTCTCAGGCTTTGATAGTGGTTTATAACTCTATAATAGACGCTGAGAATAGGTTTTCAAACATGATTTATTATCATTTGCTTGTTTGTGAATGGTATTCATCCATTATTTCTGTTTTCCAAAGAGTTGTAAGAAAAAAAAAATTGATTATAGACTAGTTGCAAGGATTATTGTGCTTCCAAGGAGCTCGACTTTCTCAGAATTTTTTAATGGGCAGATAGCACGACAAAGCAACCCAGGTTCAAAGAAAAACTTTGAAAGGCCTTCAAAAGGGAAAACATTGGGAACATTAAGAAAAGTCAGGTTCCTGGAAAGCAAATTGTTAAGAAAGCAGAAGCAACTGTGAAATAAAGGTCTTTTTCCCTACGTCATTCTTCAAAATAGGAGAGAAGCATGAAGTTACAGTAAGACAGATGTGTGCTCTGCAAAGAGAGCACACAGATGAGCCATATCTACTATTCAAACATTTAACAACTCTAGAGCTGACGAACAAGGAAGACAGATTTATATTATCATGCAAACATTTAAAAGGATGGTAATGTAAATTAACTGAATTTTATAAAGTTCTGACCTGCCAATGTAGATTTCTTTTCAAAACACAATAATAAACCAGCATTTAAAATATTTTTCCAGCTCATTATCAATTTTTACTATGGGCAGATGTGACAGCTTTCTGTGTGAAAGAGAGAAGTCATTGTAAAACATGTTTACAATTATTTTAAAACCAAGATAAAATTATTAGAGACTTACTTATAAGCTACCCTGAGCATCTTGTATTAATCAGTAGTGTTAGCATAATTAGCTTCAATAAAATTATAATTTTCTTATTTTGAGAGTTGGACAAATTATAATTCAACTCTCAAAAAGATTGCCAACTTTTACTAATCAAGGCTATATCATCACAAATAAAGGTTGGACATTTAAAAGTATAAAACAGATTAACTTTGCTGCATTTCATCCAGCCTTCCTGTTATCTGCTGGAAGCCTCTCTCTCTCTCTGAATGAAGCTCAGACACGTGTCAGTTTGTTGTAGAAAATAAAGTTTTCTTTGAAATAACTTCTCATATCTCTCTACATCACATGTAACCAGCCAACATTGAGTCCTATTTCTGTAGCAAGAACTTCCACACTGAAGGTTGTTGTTGTTGATGCACCTTGGAAGGCCTGAAGTTCGGTGGGTTCACAAATTGAATTTTTTCTGCTCATGTCACATTGTCCAGTCAAAATCAGCCGATTCCAGTCAACAGCATGAGACATCTCCATGGCTTTTAGAGGATTTGATTTCCAAGAATGATGTAGTAGCACATTTCAAAGCCAAGAAATGTCAGCAAAGTAAAGAAAAGAATGAAATGCATCTAAAAAAATTAGCTGTAAATATGCTTTGGAGGCATCAGGGTGTGAAAAAGAATCCCATATTTGTTCTCCACAGATTTTCTTCTCCGGGAATAAACTGAGCAAAACGGTTTCAGATTTAAAAAGAAACGACTTTATATTGAGAGACGCTTCGCGTTATTAGCAGCAGCAGCAGGGGGGGGTCGAGGGAAGTCATTTCTCCTCGATTCCCACTGAGTTATTTTATACTCGTTAGAGATTTTAAAGATGAGACGCCTTGGGTTCAATCAGCTTACATGAGTGACTGTTTAAAATAAATTCAAAGCCATTAACCTTGTTTTTTTTTTTGTTTTTTTTAAATAAGGCGACTCTTGCTACTCAACTCTAGACGGATCCTCGTAACCGATTTGCTGTACACTTGCGTGGGAAGCGGGGGAACGTCTGCCAAACATATCTCTGATCTTCTCATACATGTTTGTCTAACTTTTTCACACGAGTGCACGCTGTGAACCAACGGGCGAAAAAACCCTAAACATGTTCATGTGCAACAGCCAAGAAAAGGAGTGAAACACTTTTTCCTCCTACCATTTTTAGTCCCGGTCAGATTTCTGATATTTCAACAGCGGCTAAACCAAAACCTAGACACACACACACACACGAAACAAACTGTGGGAGGATGGCATTACATGGGCTTTGGTTTGTTATTCCAGCTTGATTAGGGCCTAAATGTGTCTCAGCTCCAAACCACAGCTGAATATCATCCAAGCTCTAATATTATCCTTCTAATATTATCTCTCTGCTCCTAGTTATAAAAGACAAAGACGACGTAAGCGATGAATGCCCTCGTGAAAAGCCATGCGTCTGCTAAGCATGGCAGCCTATATGGCGGTACAGTGAGTGGCTTGGTTAGACAGAGCAGGTGCAGAGTGGAGGAACATCCTTCATGCACAATCTGACTCCATTTTCATGTAGATAAACAGTATTTACCTCACACATTCGCTCCAAAGAAAATCAGTTCATTTATAGCGATGCAAGCTGTACCTCTGTTCAGGGAAGCACATTTTTTATTGTTGGCTTGACATTTAATTCCAATTAGGTAACTCACCGAATTGATTTTATAGGAGTAGAAAAAGTAGAGCTCACTTTATATCCTAATTTAAAAATCAAAAGCGTCCATTTGTGTATGCATCATCTTTCCATTGAATGAGTGGTAATTTTCAGTCATTTCCAGACACGCGTCAGATTTTCTGTACAAAGAACTAGAGATGCACAGGAAATGAGGCACGCAAGTAATCCAGAGTTGCGTAACTTTATCTCATTGATATCAGCCTCCCTATTTGATGCTCTCCCTAGCAGAGCTGATAATAAAAAAAAAAGAAGACAGTTTTATGAGGAAGCATTTGTCATACCAACTGTCTGCCTGTGCGTTCGTCAACATGAGTGCACACGTTACGAGCCAAATTCCAAGAAGAGAGGTGGGTTCGAAAAGAAAAATGGAGGCAACAACAGCCTGCGAGTAAGAGACGGATGCAACCATCGGCTTGTGAAGCTTTGAGGTTTATCCTGCCATCTTGACAGTTTTGGAGCCAGAAGTATTCTTACTTGGACAAAAAAAAAAAAAAAAAAAAAAAAAAAAAAAGGGGGATAATAAAACTTGAAAACCAACCAGAAAGAAAAAAACTAAATGTAAGCCTAATTTGCATTCAGGAAAGAACTGATGAAAAGGACGCTATACAGAAGAAGTTAATGACATTGACTAGTGGGGGGGAGTACTGATCCATATTAAAGCAAAATTTTATTATGTTTTTATAATAAAATTAAAGTATTGTCATACAGTCCTATGCAAACGTTTTCGGAGTAATAGTCAGTAAATATGTGCAAGTATCTGCTCAAATCAGATGAAAGCAACTGTAAACCTTTTGCCCTGAATTTAATGTCCCTGAACACACACCAGTGAATTATAAGCCTGGCGGGCCACCAGGCTTGACTTGCCTCCCCACCAGGCTAAGCATGGTTTGATCAATTTAAATAGGGTTTTTAACACACCAGTGACAGTAAAGTCGGATTAAGCAAGAGGCTGTGCATTAATTGTGCGGTCCCTGCACATGCCTGTTCCCCTCACATGCTATTATTTTCAAGTTATGATGCCTGCTGGTGCACCTTTGAATTTTTGTAACTTTTAACATTTCTTCACACAAGATCACGGTGGGCTGCTGTAGGGCCTCTACCGCTGGGGTTAGCAGGTTTTCTGGGGGGAAACGCTGCACAGCATTTCTAAGGTAAAGCATGGTGGTGGCTGCATCATGCTGTGGGGAGGGTTTAGTTCAGCAAAGTCAGGGAAGCTGGCCAGAGTTTATGGAGGATGGAGGTAAATGCAGGGCAATCCTACAAATCAAACAACCTTAAACATGGAGCCAGAGCAACTAGGGGCTGGTTTACACACTGCCTCTAATCCCCACCAAGTCACAATTATCACTTGGTCCAATACAAAAACAAAAACTCCATTATGATACATTAAAGCTTGTAGTTATGACAAAATAAGAAAGCTCTCCTGGGGTGTGAACAGTATTGCCACACACTTCAATGTCTGTTGGTTTGGCTGAGCTATTGACAGACGAACCAGTTGCACTTCCTATGAGTGTTAGAGAAACTTCATCAAAGGAAAACAAGAAACGGCGTATGTCATATCCTGCATTTGTTGGTCTCTGAATGGAATCAGCTGGGAAAAGCATGACTCGGCCCGTCTGACCCGTAACGTTTGAGACAAAGCAGACAGCTGACACAGACACTCGTCGCTTTGTCGGCGAAGGTCCCGTGACCGAGCGGAGACGCGTCAGGAGGCCGGAGGCTCTGTGTCAGACTGGAACTGTGAGACAGTCCCTCAGGGTGAGGCGCAACTCGACGCAGGGCGAGGAAGGGCGATGCGCTGTGAGGCAGCGAGGTAAAGAGATGATCATCGATGTGGAGCACCCAGATGTTATAGTAATCTGACAATCAAGAGGGATTAAACACACAATCACAAATCCAAAGCACATAACCCCTTACTGCTGGGGATACCTAGAGGAAAATGTTCAGAAATTCCTCTTCACTGTTTTCTTGTCTTTTGCTTCCAAAAGGACAGACAGTATTCTGGAGAGTCAAGTGATTTCCATTCATCCATTCATTTTTTATTTTCAAATTTTCCAAGGACGCTCTCTTGCTGACTGGCAACCAAAAGCGATTCCAGACCAGAAGACATATATAACAGCTGAAACACTGACTTCCTTTAAATCGCGACTAAAAACCCACCTGTTTAGAGTTGTATTTGAATCAATTACGAATTTAATGACGGCACTTGACTTAATGTAATGTTTTGATTGTTGATTCTATGTTTCATGACTTTGTGTTTGTTATGATGTAAAGCACTTTGAAATGCCTTGCTGCTGAAATGTGCTATACAAATAAAGTTCATTCTGTCTGGATCTCATGTGAAGCCATGACCAGAAAACCTCTGAAAGGAATCGTCCAAGAAGACGCATCCTGATCAGACCGACTCAGTCAGAACAGCGGAGATTTTTCATTTAATTGATCCTAACTGGTTCTTCAAAAACATGTGTGCAACAGACTAAAGGAAAACAGTTTGTCAAAACATATCTATGATTATTTAATGCTGCAAGAAAACGAGAGAAAGCAAGACTTTTAGCTTCCTCGGTTTTCATGGAATCAAAACCATTTGGAGATTTTAAAGGTAAAGTAAGCATCCGCATTCTCTGGAGAATACACCGAATCTGCTGCTTCAGTAAAGTTAGTGGCTCTAAGCGCTAATATAAGAAGCTACAGACAGTCTAGCATGTGAACCTGGTAAGGTCTTTAAAACAGTGAAACAACATCACTGCTGCTATAAATATTTAAGAAGCTTTATTGTCATACCAGCTCACATTTACATGCTTCTGATATGAAATTTGGACTCAGATTCCAGTTTAAGAAGTCTAGTAAATAAGTAAATAAATAAATATAAAATAGTTAAGAAGTGAAATGAAGCTGAAATTAGCTTTGCCGAGTGCTAAATACACGTGTGAAACCAATAAACAAATGAAAAATTGCACCTTAGTGGTTTAAATTTAAACGATTAGTCAACAACTAGACTGAAATAAAATATTGTTTTTGTTGATTTTGCATCTTATGCCATTGCTTAAGAAAACAACGATGTGAATCAGCAAAAATTGGTACCGGCAGATCAAGCAGATCGGTGCATCGTTACATGACACCTTATGTGAAAGTATCGGTCCTCTGCAGTACTCCACTGAGTAATTACTTTGCCTAAATGAGTGCCTGTGTGTGTGTGTTGGTGTGTATTGATGTTTAGTTGCAGCGATTACTACTGGTCAACTGGTGCGTCAATGGCTGCGTTTTTGTGGCTTCGTCTATGAAGTGCCGGAGAGGGAGAAGAGGAGAGCGGATGAATGCCGATTCATGTGTGTGTGTGTGTGCGCAAGTGTGCGTGCATGAGTGTGATTACAGACTAGCTCAATGGGCCTATTTCTGCAGGGCCAGTGGGAGGGCGTGGCGCCTGTGGCTGGAACTTTTCTTGTGTTTCTAAGGAACTTTTGAAAAGAGCCCAGAAATGCGGCTGCGTGTGTGTTGTAGAGTGTCTCACAGACCACGAAACCTTTGTGCAGCAGAGTGCATGTGAGAGGACACTCAAGACTACACACACACACGGTAATCAATGGTCTCCTCACAGCCCCTAAATCGAACAGACATGCACAAAGAAAATCATGAGAGTCACATTTCTGTGGATACACAGTGATGAGAATCACAAGGAAACGTGTGTGTGAGAGAGAATGTGTGTGTCTGTTTATGTAATTATAGTTTGTTTAATCAGGCTAATGACTGTCATGCAACTGCACAAAAACCCCGAGGAAGGAGTGAGACAGAGAAAAATCAATCCACGGGAGGAAGAGTTAAGAGAGAGGAAAAGGTTCAACAGAACAGAGTGGAGGAGAAAAGCAGCAGTGAGGAATGAAGGGATGGATGAGTGGGCAGAGGGGTGGAAAACAAACAAAGAAGTGATTTTTGCGCTTAGTGCTTGGGGAAAAATTCAATCAACTCGGTCAAATTCAATCTGCAAAAACTGAAAGATGCACCTTTGCAGGGGGGCTGCGCGGTGGAGAACGGCTGCCGATTTCCCTGCAACACACACGGATAAATGAGGCAGACAAATGGCTGTTCTCTGGACATCCTGACCTTGCTACACTCTCCTACCTCCATCACATCGGTTAAGGGACTTTGGCGAGGCGACAGACAAACCAAGCGCGTGCATCAATGTCAAGGCTGTTTGGTTGTGCATCATTCAGGGTTTTTTTGTGTGTGTATCAAACTCAAAGCACACATGTTGGATGATCTGGCAGCAGAGGGAGTTCTTAGTAAACCAACCGCAGCACATGGTCGCTAACGAGCAGCACTGACTAAATGCTAAAACCTTGTGACCTCATCAGACATTTCTCATGAGATACTGATTAACTCTGATAAACCGAGGTCAGAAGACTTCAACTCATGAGCCAACCCCACGAACTGGAAGAGTTAGCCAATGAATGGCTTTGTTGTTGTCTTGGATGTTGATTTACTGGTTTTATAGTATTATCACAAATCAAACAAACAAAATCATCCAACCAATTGTCCAGGCCTTTTTTTTTTTTTTTATTAACTGAAAGTATCTTGGTTAATGACACAGAACTTTTAATGTGTACTAGAAAATGTATGGAAGCCAAAAACTGCCAAATAAAAAGTAACAAAACACTTCAAATTGTTGGTTTATGAAGTGTAACTAGTCAGACATGGTATGAACTTATTTGATATGCAAAAATGATTAATAATTAAGTTAATTATTTCACTACATCTGTTTAATTTGACGGCCTTATCAAACTCAGTCAGCAGGACTAATACTGCTTTAATAAAGATATATAAATTAACCAATCGGGTGTTTCGGATGGCTGAAAATCAGCATGGTAAACTGAAGCCCAGTGTTTTAAATTCATCAATAAAATGTATTTATACTTGTGCCATAAATTCAGATGCATGTCATAACTTATTTACTGTATTTATTAGAAATTGTATTTTATTATTGTGCACATACAGAATTCAACAATTATTTTGTTTACTCATTTCTAAATCGAATAAGTAAATAAGCTTCTATCTTCATTATCTAATGAAGATGTAAACCAGATGTTTGATTAAGTTTTGAGTCTATAAAGCCACTGTAGTATCTTTCTACTGTCAGCTTTTTAATAGTGTTAACTTTTTAAAAAAAAAAAAGAAAAACGGTTGTATTGGTGCAGATTGTTTCCATTAAACAGAAATTAGCCAACCAGCAAAATCCTAGTTTAACACAAAGTTAGACCAACTACAGACACGAGATTATTTCCCGTCTCTGGCATCTTTCAAGCACAAACTGCGGTAAATTGAACAGACTTCAACTTTTACATAATACTTTCTGACAACCTTCCAACTTGGCAAGAGGTTTTTAATATAGTCGTGTCCTTTTAAGCACTGAACAAGTCAGAACAGCAGAAGGCCCCTTATTGGATGAACATGAATATTAGCAGAGGGTTTAACTGGTTGAACTGTTTCCTCCTTCATGGTTTTATCTGCTACATGCGGTTGTTTTATCGCTCTGAACACCGACAGGCTTCATTAAAAGTGCCAGAGCTGCAGCTTCTCTCTGATTATATAAACCAATATCTTTACCTTCTCAGATTTACTGCTGTTTTGACAGGAAAATGCCATGGAGTGTAGATCTAAATCAGAGAGATGTTACATTTGTCTCTGAACAGCAGATGCAGAAAAATTATCTTCGCAAGAGAGTTTAAACTCCAATTACTTTGTCAGCTTCACAACCGTTAACCTTGCTATGCAGTACGGTTACAGTGCTGTGCAAATATATTCACATCACTCGAACTTTTCCGTAATCTGCTGTGCTACAACTAAAGGTCAGTGTATGTGAAGAACAACATAAAAGGAGCTAAAGTGGAAGGAATATTATCATTTTAGATTGTTTTTGTGAAAGAATAAACAGAATGGTGTGAATTTGAAACTCTGGGGAAGCTGGGGAGTGTTTTGAAGGAAGTGCAGCAGAAAGATGAGAATTCACCTTTTGACATAAATGCAAAAATCTGTGTGGTGGAAATGATAATCACCAAAACATAATGGTGGCAGCATCATATTGCGGTTTTTATCCCTAGGCAACAGGAAGCTGGTCAGAGCAGAGTAGGATCCAGGAAGCTAAACAGAAAGGTTACAAAAACACTTGAGACTGCGATAAAAGGTGCACCTTTGAGGCAAACAGCAACCCTAAAGAGACAGCCAGAGCCAGTCGTGTAATGGCCCAGTCAAAGCACAGAATTAAATCCATTTGGAAATCAGTGAGAAGACATGAAACTAATGTTCACAGATGTTCTCCATCTATAGAATTGACTTTGAATGGTTTTTCAAACCAATTATATATACAGCTCTGGAAAGAACTGAAGAGCCCACTGCACTGAAACCTCCTGCGTATTCCACCAAATATTGATTTCTGAACTCTTCCCCAGTTAAAACATTAGTATTGTTGTTTCTAAATGAACATGAACTTGTTCTCTTTGCATTATTTGAGGTCTGAAAGCACTGCATATTTTTTGTTATTTTGACCATTTCTCATTTTCTGCAAATAGATACAACATTTTTGCTTGGAATTTTGGAAACATGTCAGTAATTCATAGAATAAAATAAATTTACCCTTTAAGAGGAAAATCAGAGAACAGATCATTTCAAGTGGTCTCTTAATTTTTTTCCAGAACTGCAGATCTAAAGGAAGCCGGTATCTGAATGAGTGAATATCAGCTCTTTAACAGGTTGACCACCCTGTTACTGAGCTCATGCCAGAACAAGATTTTTTTTAAAACTGCAATATGTTTTACTTCCTACACTATATTAGATTGAAACTAATGCAGTCTTAATGCTACGGTAAAACAGCAGTTATTTAAAATATTATCTAATTCCAGCCTATTAAACCAGCACATAATCATTCAAATTGTGCTTCAGCACCCAGTAATGTTTTGTTAGGTGTTCTTTATTGCCAATAACTGTTGCATCCTTTCAGTCTCTGTTGAATCCTTTATAAACATGATTAAAACCCCCAGGTGAGGGCACGTTTACTCGTTTTTTTTTGTTTGGTTTTTTTTTTTTTGATGATTCCAAACTCTTAAAAATAGCCCCGTCTCTCTGTGGGCAACATTACTCAGTCGCTAATTAATGAAGGGGAACACTTGAGGAACTAACGGCTTCTCAAACACGAGGATCTGGTGTAAATGTTCAGCATTAAAGGCTGCCGGTTAATTAAAAAGTGCAGTCGGAGAGCGGTCAGAGATGGGAAGGGAAGTATATGTGGGTTATCTTTCCCGTCTTGCTCTGCCTCGGCGTAATCCCGTCCAGGTTGTTCCTCCGTTCAATCCGCCTCAGCTGTCCTAAGCTCTTTACAGGCCTGCATTAGCCGCCAGTCTTTCTGTGTGTCTGCTGCTACCAGGACACCAATCCTCCCAGTCCACCTCTCTCTCGTCATCTCATTTTCCTCCTTCGTCAGCTCCTCTGCCGGGTTAACTCCGCTTGCAGCCGCCGACTTCCAAATCCTGCCTCGAACTTTCCTTCCAATGCATCCCTTTTCCAACCAATCTGCTTCTCGGAGTCGCGGCCCCGTCCTTTCACATCGCCGTTTCTCTGGGATTGCCTCCGACCTCCTTTAGCTTTCATTTCGCTCACATCTCCCTCCCAGCACCTCGGCACAGCGTGCAATCATTTCTGCCACCACACCTTGTTGCTTTGTTCTCCCTTTGACTCGGCGCTCTGCAGTCGTGTCCTGGGACGCAATTTCTTTCCAGCAACCCACCGAAGCACACGCTTTACAATTAGCGATGGCAGAGATCCTACATATTTCACCGTGCGCTATAGCTGAGACACACACCACTTAGCATTACACTAAATGTGACATTACATGTCAGGACTAAACAAAACAATGAAAGGGAAAGAAATCTCTCTGATCAGCCTCTCCCTACCGGGTTGTTTTAGTTGCACGTCTTTCTACGTTTGTCTTTTTATTTTTTAAACGCCATTTAATTTGATTTTCCTCCAGATTTTCCATGAACTCAGTCTCACTTTCTTTAGGGGAGTTTTCCTCATCCTGGCATCCTTCCTAAAACTCCTGAGACACAAGTAAACTTTTGAGAAAAGTTAAAACTTCACTCATTGCAGACGTTTATCAAAATAGAAAATCTTTCCTTATTTGTTATTTTTTCGCCATTTAATTAAATAATTAGAATGAGGACTTTAGTCTGATTAACAATCAATCTAACTCCTAATCACATTATTTTATCACTTCCGAATGTTGTTTTCTGTATCAATTTTAGCATGCTAATCTGATGGAAACCAAGAAACTTCTTCCTTCTTTAGATTTCTAATAAAGATCATCCAGTGAGGAGATAAAAAATATTTCCTTTTTGACAGATTAGAAGACTGATTCTGACTAATTATGTACGTAAATATAGCTAACACCTGATTAATGAGGAAGAGTTTCTTGATTAATTGCTCAAGAAAGTGCAACTGCAGATAACTTTCAAATGCAAAAAAAAAAAAAACGTAATAAAGGAGGCGACACTCCTCTTCCTCCCCCTGCTGTGTATAATGTTTCCATGTCGTGTGACCTGCCAGTCTGAGTTATTTATCTGCCTCAGTCAGATCATGTCCTGTCATACAGACTCCGCTCGGAGTCCAACAAGGGAAACAATTATCACATCCCACACAGCTAAACAAACAATGCTCTCACACACATGCACCCGCAGTCTCAGTGTCAGTCAGCCTTTCAGGCCAGAGTCTCTGTGGGGAAGATTAGGGCTAATCCACAACTGTTGGAATGAAAGATTAAGAATGAATCACCTGCTGCCGCATATATAAGCATGTGTGTGTGTGCGTGCATATGGAGGCGTTTATCGGGAAAGAAAAACCTGTAGCAGCGACTGAACACGCAGCTCATTAGCTTCAGGGGTTCGTTCAGACTGCAAACATCTTTGAAGGAATCCTTAAAAGAACCCGGTTCAAAGGTTCACTTTAGAAGATCCATATACAGAGGGGGGAACACACACACACACACACACACACGCAGCAGGTTCCAGAGTCAGTATTTAATTGGATCGATGCTCTTCCCTCGTGGCTCGCTGATAATTGGAGGGACGTGAGGAACACGAGGGAAGCCCTTTTGTTATTTAGTTCCTGTTTATCAAGGCAGGCGGAGGGAGCGCTCTGCGGCGAGGAGAAGACCGAGGCAGAGATGTGGGTGTGAAGACAGATGGATAGATGGAGAAAGGGGGGAAAGCGTTGCAGCAATGAGCTCCTGACCTCATTCACTCCTCTGTCGGGACGTGTGGCTGAATTATTTAAAACGCACACACAGTCACATGCCTTTCCCACACAGTGTTTCTCACTCAAACTGCCTCCACGTGCCTCTGCCGTCACCTACCCCCCCTCCATCCGCTGGTTCTCATGTAAGTGAACACCTGTGTGAAAAACCCCCATTGTGCGCCGCTCAGGAAGCTCCCCTCTTGATTCGAAGCTTCTGGGCTATAAATACGCACATCCTGCAGCCAGTACAACATCCCGATTCGCCGTCAGTAACAAGAGATCCCTAAAATTTGTGACACAAACCACCGATAGGTTTGGCTAATTTGGAAAACATGCATCCCAAAGAGACAAAAAGGAATGAAAAAGGAGAATGATGCTAATAAAATGCACGTATTGTACAGCGTGCTGCAGCTGGAGCACATTAATTCCTTTGATTTATGAACAAATTTAAGGTCAAACTAGAGTCTACACTCAATTCCTCATGAATATAAAGTCTGCATTCTGATTTTACTCGATCTAGTTTTCCTTTCTATAAGCCCGTGGAGATGTTCCCATGGGGAAAAACCCAGCTCTGTCTTCATTTATGTCGGTGGCTCCATAAATATACAGTGGAAACATCCTTACAGCGCTATGAGCTGTGATTTTAAAAGATGGCCTCCAAGGAGACCGGAGATAGTGTTTCCACTAAGTGCAAGTCAGAAAGCAAGTTTAAAATGAGAAAGTGTGCTCTTCTGCAAAACATAAGCAGCAGAAGACAAAATGTTATGGTAATTTCTTACAAAAAAAACAGAAAAAAACACTATTTTTATTTGCTTTCTCTATTACAGGTAGGCTGGTATTGCTGTTGCTTGGATTCACAAACGACTCGGCACCCTTTACCGTTGTCGAACTTGTTTTTTCCCCCACCAACTGCTAAAACTGTAGGTGTAGATTTAAAAATGACCATCTCGGATTTAGAATTACAAGCCGACAGATTAGAATTCACAAAATATCATTTCTTACTTTAAAATAGAACAGAAACACAGCTTAGTGTTTCCACTCCGCATCAGACCAGAACAAAAGCAAAACTGCCAGAAGAAGACTGGACTTTGCACAATCTTGTGGGATTGCAGATTCAATAGGTTCATAGAGTTTATAGGTCGGATGGGAAAACCATTTGTCACAGAGGGAAAGACAAGAGAAACACTGGGTCAAATAAAGAGGCCAGAATCAATAAATAAAACACAGAGTTTACATTCTGTGTGATTGGGCTGAGCAGGAACTGCATATAGAATACTTTGTCAAATTAAAATGATTACAAAAATATCTAGATTGGTGTTGCCCTGGTCCTTGTAGAGGACGTCATCTCTCCTGCATCCCCTCATGAGGATAACAAGCTGATAAAAATGCACAAATGTGCAAAGCTGAAACTGGTGGTGGAGGAGACGAAACCTCCAATATTACAGAAAATTACACAAATTGTACCCATAAGAAAAAGTTATGCATCTTTTGCTAAGGAAACGGTGGAGTCATTTTCTCCTTCACACTGACATGAAGTTTTTCATATCTACTTTGATCCAGTGTTAATCTAGTAGATCCTGGGCGGTCTGGATCCAGTGTGAAAGGAGACTTACCGCTGGCTGCAAATCAGCTTCTCACATCTGAAAAAGATGCAAAACTTGGCTAAAAGTCCAAGCAAACATTCCCTCCGCCTGTCTAATTCCAACATCACTATGAGACTGGTTTATCATTTTGTAATTTTTCATTTCCTGTCTGACTTGCTGTACAACAAATCATACTTTCTCACTGGAGGACAGTCCCTGGAGAATAAATCTTGTCAGCCTCCAAGCTAAGGGTCTGGCGCTGTGCAATCAAGTCTCCTGTACCGGAACAATCTGGCAGGTTTTAGGTGGGATGATGATCAACTGTAACATTAGCAGACTGGTTTGCAGTGTTTTTTTCTTCTTTTTTTTTTTTGCTAGACAGCTGCCATCTCAGGTCTCCATTCCACTGTGTGGGGCTGCAATCCAAGCATCAGTCAAACGGTTGTAAGTTTGAGAAAGAGTGGTGCAAAAGCAGCCAGTAGACAATGGAAAACGCCATCCCTTGAATTTGTTGCTGATTACAGCTCGTCTTATCAGAGGACGAGGTTAGAGGACATCAATCTCTGACTCTGTGAGGGTTGTTGCCCTCAGACAGTAAATATGCTGGGGTTGACTCCATTTTTACTCCTTGCAAACAAAACAACTTGACTTTTTCTTTCTAAAAAGAGAGAAAAGTTCAAAGCAATGATCAATCTTAAAAATAAACAAGCTTTAAAAAGCTAACACCTATAGTTTGCTAAAAGACGTTTGACACATTCAAGCTTTGTTGTATAATATCTCATACCTCAAACCACAAGTAGGTAATCAACTTTTTCCAAACTAAACTAAACAAGCTAATGAATTAGTTTATGCTAAGTTTATTGGAAAGGTCAAAACCAGATACAGCTAATAAAACAAGTCGTTCAAGAATATTAGGACCTCGATCCTAAAGTGGAAACTCTTGGACTCAGAAGTGCAGAGGGATAAACTGGTGAAGATTTGATAAGCACTGGTGGCTATTTAGGCAACACCAGTGATGACTTTAAGGGGCTGCAATGAAAAGACCAAATCTGTCAGCAACTTTAAAGTTTCATCAAACCTTTACTCAGTTGTTCTCAGACAGGAAAGAAACAAAAATCACAGTTAGTGAGTACGTGGTGCTGGTCCTGCTTTCAGGAAAGAAAAGAAATATCTTTGACCAGATATAACGGACAGCCGAAAGCGCAGCTGTGCAAAGTAAAACTCTGGTCTTAAAGGAAATATTAGTAGCTTTAAAAAAAAGACAACTTTAAAATACAGGTGAATGAAACTGGTCAATGCCAAGACAAGAACACAGTTTTGTTTCTCTCAAATTTTAAAAACAAATCTCATTAAACTGACAAGCTTCCCATCATGCATCATCTGTATTGGGGAACAATCATGTCTGCAATTTACCACAGAGGTTTTTGTGCTGAGAGGAGGCTGCCAAATGGCTATTGTTGCAGAGGATTGACGGTATGGCAGATTATATAGGAAGAGACTGAAAGCAAACATTAAATATGCATTATATATTCTATCTGGATGCATGAGACAGCTGGTGGGACTGCTTGTTTATGCCAGATATGAATACAGGCTGAAAAGCTTGTACTACTATATTTTAGCAGCTGTGATTGGTGGTGTTTGTGATTGCCTGCACTTTTTATGCGTCACTCCCAATTAAGAGCCAGTGCAACATTTGGATCCACAAATAGAGGAGAGGAATAATAGTAGAAATCGGGATTCACTTCAAGACTGGTGAGGTTTCATGAACAAGCCACCAGCTGGAGTTTTACCAAACCATTCATTCCAGCATCAAGAATAAACCGGGATGTATTTCCTGCAAAGATAATTCGTTAACTCAGAATTATTTTTGCCTCCGACATGAATCTCCAGCAAAGCTGAGCAACACATTGCAAAGAGAAGATGAAATCCGTGTCGGGTTAAAGGAGGTCAGACTCCGGCCGTCCTCTTGGGGATATTACCAAGATTCTCGTCGCTGGTGTGAAGGCCGACCTTATCGTGGCCTCAGGCTGCTCTTATCAGCAGCCTGCCAGTAAAGATCCATCCCAGCAGCTCTGCTGGACAGCTCTGCATAACCCCACCCAGCTTTAATATAATTACCTGACTGCTGTGGAAACCCAAGAGGAGGGCGACTGTGGGGTGTGTGTGTGTGTGTGTTCCTACAGATGCAAATCCTGCCACGAAATATTTAAGTAAAAACTGATATTCCTGACCCTCTCTCCCTTTCACTGGTTTGTTAGTGGGAAGGAGCCGTCCTCTTTCTGGGGGTTTTATTTATAGCGAAAGCTGTACCGCTCAGAGATCCCAGAATGCTTTGTGGTTTTGGGGGGTAGACGGCACCGCGTTTGTGCTCTCTAATTTGGAGTCCCAGTAACAGTGCTGAAGGCATACAAGAATGTGCTGCTCCAACATCATGCTGCAACAAAAAAATAAAAAATGGTGAAACTCTACTGGTATATATCTGCATCTCGGGTTTGTCTTTTTCTAAATTTATTACAAGCGAGCGGATGAGATGGCAAGGAGAAGGGAGCAGAAGAAGAAGAAGACAACAGCAAGGAAATAAAAGTCAAACGAAGAAGAGAACCGGATACAAAAAGCTGAGAGTAGAGGTGGGGGGAGAAGAGCCAGTGAAAGATGGAGAGGAGGGAGGGGAAAAAAAGAGCAATGAGAGGGAATGGAGAGGAGGCGAAGGGCAATAAAGCTGTGACAGCGGCAGCCACGGTGGTTGTCATGGCGACGGCCGCAGAGAGCAGGTAGAGCACGGTCCCCCGGGAGCGAGCGGCGCACGCCTCCCTCCCCCACATCCCCACCGTCGTCCCTCCATCACCATCCCGTCGCATGTCATCCACCATCATCCAGCCCTCACGCTGCCCGCGCCACGTCCCAGCATCGCCCCATATTCTGTCTTTCTTCCTCCATTACTCACTCGCTCGCCTGCCTGCCTGCCTCCCTCCCACTTCCCCGTCCCGCTCCAGATCCCTGTGCTCCCCTCAGTTTCACACATTCCTGCTCCTTTCCCTGCTCTTTAGGTGATTCCTGGCTTCATTTTGCTCTGTTTTTTCATCCTTTTCTTCCACCATTAGTAGCCTCTTTAAATCTCCTCTCTTTTTTTTTTCTTACCTCCCCCATTCCTTCACCCTTCCTCATTATCTTGTGGTCTGTGCAGACTCTCATTTTTCCATTCCTTCCCCCGACCCCCTGTCTTCCTCCTCTTGTCTCTATATTCATCTAAACCCCCCCACTCCTGAGAATATGTGTGAGTATGTCTGCCCAATTACTGCAAGGGAGTCTCTGCTTGTGTGTGTGTTTAATATCTACACCAACTGTGTTTCTAGCCTTTTTTGACCTACCTAAAACACCTCCCAGCGTTCTCCGTCTCCCTCAGACTCACTGAATCAACAAAACTCCTGCACGCCGCCACTGCTGTTAAACCCCATTCTAAATATGTGTGTGTGTGAGAGAGAGTGTTAATCAGAGCCTCATGTGATTCCAGGTCGTGAGGAGAGACGTCCCCAACTGGACGACTTCAGGGTGGATCTTCGTTTTAATATGTAGGATGACCAGGATATGTCTCACCGGGGAAATTTTATGTTGCACCACTGCTCTTTCTCCAATCAGTGATTATTGCAACGCTTCTTGGTGTGGATGCTGTTACTGAGTGAAGATTTAAAGTAAGCCAAGTTCTAAAAATAAAGTCAGAGGAAACAAATGTCTTTTCTGTGACATCTGGAGTATGTCCATGCCATCCGCTAAGGCTTTGAGTCATTGAGAGAGAGAGAACAAGTCTTTCAGCAGATAACAGGAAGGCAAAATATTTTCATGAGCCATCAGCAAAAATTGTTGGCAACCTAGAAGAAGTATCAGATTTAATGTAAGGATCTGTATTCCAGGAAATGCTAATTTATAATCCAAAACATCTACTGCCATGACTCCTATGGGTGCAATGTTACCTCAACTACTAATACAACTAACCTTCAGCAAGAAACAGAAAACATTACTGCTGTACTTATATTTTACTTTATATTAGAGCTCTTAAAGAGAAACTGGAACCGGCTAATAATCTTTACAGACAGGTGGAAGCCTTTGAAAAAAGTTGGACCTCGGCCACAAAACATTGATCTATGGACAATTCCTAACGCAAACATGCTGAATAACTCTAAAAACAACCAAATTGGTGTAAAAAGAAGAGAGATGTTGCAAGACGCTGCATGTTCAGGCTGAACAACAGGAGGAAATCTCCAGTATCCATCAAGGCTATCATCATATGACATTGGTAAATAATCTACAGCAGAAAGGCTTCATCTGATTGGACAAATATTTGCATGTTTTTTTTATACTCATAGTGAGCAGGATTACAAGGAAGGTTAAAAAAAATTCTAAGTACACAATAAGGAAAGTCTTGAACAGAGTGTCACTCAGTCTGCATTCGATGCTACTGTAATAAACAAGCTGCGTTATTTGCACAGTGAACTTTTGAAAGGTTTTAAGGAGCATTTAATTACTTTGTTAAAATGATTACATTGTTTCTTTATAGGTGCAAATGTAGAAAAGGATTATGGTCAGATTTTCCATTGACTGTTGATGATTTGGTCTCTAAATTATCTGCTCTTATTCCCAAATGAAGACCTTAAACCCGTCAACCTCGATGAGGTATGGGATGTTCTTTTTGAAAATGTCAACGTTTCTGAGCGCACAGTAGGAAAAACAAATTGGACTCCCATCCATTGTAAAGTGGTAGACTTTCCAACAATCCTGACATTCTTTCTGTGATTTTAAAAGTAGAGCGAAGGTCTCATTCTCACATCACATCTCAAACTCTTGATTAAAGTTTATAAATATTTCTACTGGGTACAATTTTACAGGTAAGATTAAATCAACCAAAGTATTTTGGATTTTATTCTAGAGATCAAACTGCAGCTTAAAGTCCTTAAAAATAGCAAAACAGCTTCTCAGTTCTGATTTGGTTCTGTCCCCGATGGCTGTGCCGCCCTGGGCAGACAGCCACATCGCCCATATGAAAACTCACCAGTGGTTTCAGACACTCAGTGTTAATTATTGATAAATCTGTAACTTTCACCTGGACTTTGTGGAAGCTCCCAGAACTCAATCCAATCAACAATATGCTCTTGTGTTTGCTAAAGGGCAACAGTCAAAATTTACATAAAAGAGAGGAAGAAAGTTATTTTTACTCCCTTAGCTAAATACATGAACTATTTACAGTTGAGAAGAGAAACGATGTGGTGAAATGAGAACTGGTCAGATGTGGGATCTAAATTACTGGGTGTGCAGTCATACAGTCGTACAGTAGGAGGGCAGGCACGGCTCTGAGATTACTGCAGGCTCTCTCTCGAGTCTTGTATACAACAATTTTCATTAAAAAGTAAAACTCCAGACTTGGCAGCAGATTTGCAGCTCCAATTTTTCACTGCAGACATTTTGACTCGTCGTAGCAGCAGCAGCAGCAGCAGCGACCACAATCCAGGCAAACTTCACATCCCAGCGAGTCACTTTCCTTCAGCTTCCCCTGTAAAGCAGCGAGTCGAACAGCGGTGGGACCTCTCCCATGTGAGCCGCAGCCATCATTACTCAACCTGTGCGTTTTTCTGCTGTTGCATGTAGAAACACCTGCTGTGCGGCAGACACATCGCTTTCTCAGCAAATAACAGCTACATTACAGACAGCTCTAACATACATTGCCAAGTATTCACAAACCTTGATTATTCCATCAGGATCTTTTTTGATAGACCAGCACAAAGTTGTTTATAGCTGTGAAGCTGTAGGGAAGCAGTGTGTGTGTTTTTTTTAACTAATAAAAAACACACTGTTTCACTTTTGTTTAACTGATTGAATGGACAGAGCAAGGCTTGAAACCTGGGGCTAAAGTTTACCTTACAGTAGGACGACTGAGTTTCTCTCTGTGTATTAGAAGCCTGGTGGGCCACCAGGCTTTACTTGTGCCCCCAACAGGCTTAGCATTGTTAATTTATTATTATTATTTTATGATTGCCTTTTTTTAAGACTTTACAGTTGGCATTTAAGTATTAATCTCAAAGTCTTCCAAAAATCCATAACTATCAAATTATATTTTCAAATTTCCCGTCAACTTTAAACATTTTTTAACTCAAAAACTTGGCGGGTGGCTGGATGACTGACTTGGCTCCCTGAGCACCGGGTTTAGCAGGTTTTCTGGGGAAAACAATGGACAACATATGCATGTTTTATAATGTCCCAGTCAAAGTCTAGGCTTGAGACTCAATTCAGTCTGATTGAACCTGTGTTATTTTGCAAAGAACAAGGTGCAGCCTCTAGATGTTAAGTTGTAAGTGAACGGTGGTTCCACACTTCAGACTCTCTTAAGACACATGAACATCACACTTTTCTGATTCCAATTTTGAAAAATAAAAAAAAAAAGGAAAGAAAAAATGGAGACTCGCCTTTTTCTTTCACTTTATAATTACGAACTACTTTGTGTTGGTGTCCCACATGAAATTCTAATAAAGTATATTGAAGCCTGAAGTTGTTGGGGCTTTAATATTTTTAAAACCTCCAGCCAATCTACCACCAAACCACCTCCGAGAGGAGAGAAAAACTAATTTTAATCAAATGCCGCTCCATCCCGGCTGACGAAGGACCGCCGTCTAATCTCTGTGCCCGTCCCTAGACGTAAACAGCCAGAGGGAGGAAAACAGGGAGAGAGCGGAGAGTTATTTACCCCTGGGTCCATGCAAAACCTGCAAACGACGGCCCACTCCAAATCCAGCTCCGGATATGAACCATGATCCTTTTCATTTCCTGTACCCACTGAAAATCAAACCTCTTTCACACACAAGCACCTGAGACACCGCCTTCACCCAAGCTGCATTTTAACCTCCAAACAAGTTTATATATGTAGGCGTGCGTGTGTGTGAGAGGGAACTTTGTGCTTCAGGAAAGCGAGAAGGACCCACTTCCTGCGTCAAATTGCCTCTCACATTCCACACTCTCCCTCAGTCCGCCTCGCTCTGGCTATTTTTTCCCCTTCTTTCTTCATCCTTCTCTGTTTCTTCATCTCTCTATGGAGGGCTTTGTCTGGCTATCGGAAGAACAAACCACTGATTCATTCGGTGAGTTAAACATGATCCTCAGCAACACACCATAACGCACACTTGTCGAGGAGGGAGAGGGCTGGCGAGAACAAGTTTTTGGCAGTGAATATTCACTACTTCTGAGCCCACACACACACACACGCCAATACACACACAAACACAGACAGATGGACAGGCGCGGCTCTCTTGACGGCAAACGGATTCGCGCGCACATAAATATAATGGCCATCCGTGGGACACAGATGTCTGTGGGAAAATCGGCCTCCCATATAAATCACAGTATCCCGGATGTGATGTAAATAGCTGGATAACAGGAAATACCCACAGAGACATCACTCAGGAGACATCCACACACAGAGTCAGCTGGTTCAGAGCCAGGAGGCCCTGGAAGAACAATCCTGTCAGCGAATGCACGTGATAAAAGCCAGTGTGTGTGGGTCTGCGTTGAAGGCCAGGGTTACTCAGGGTGAATATCAGACCCCGAATATCACCCGCATGTGTTGACATGCGGGTGAGTCGCCTATTAGAGCAGCACCTGCACCTATCTGCACACTCCTAACTCAGAGTGTCAGTCGGAGTGCGGATGTGTGTCACACCTGCCTCCATCTGCTCACTTAAAGGCAGATTAAGTCGGCAGGACGCCAAGGATCTTTGGCAAAGATTATAGCCGACTGACCTAGAAGTTATCAGTGTTTGTAGTGTTGAAAAGTTAGACCAGAAAGTGATAAATAAAGCGTCGACATTGTTATTGCTTCTTCTGGGGAAAGGGATAAACCAGATAGATGGATCAGTCAGGTGATCGATTTGGCAGCTATTGGTCAAGTTCTTTGAAAACATAGTAACTTTGAAAAACTCACGTTATGTTGGCAAATGTTACATTTAGCAACTAACTAAAGACTTTGCATTTGAACTCTGTTACAGGAAACTGTAGCACAGGTGAACATGTGTAAATGTTTATGAATAATGAATTGTCAATGAATACTCAACACAATGCAAAACGACTTCACATTATAACAAATTTCCTTTAATAGTGGGGAAGCTGAATCTTATGAAATACGACACAGTAGCACCTCTGATCAGACGAACTATGGATGGACATTATTTGCTGGACCCCAAACCATATTTCCTTACAGTAATTTTTTAATTGAATGCAGAGGAATACTTTAAATTAAGTGTTCTTAAAGTAGATACAAAAATGAATGAATTGATGTGAGGTTGGTACTGAAGGTGGCTTCTTTTCAAACTCAAGAAAATGATCAAACAAGCAAGGAACACTTTGTGTTGTTCTTTTGGCGCATCCTACCATGAGGTTGCCACAGAACAGCAGCCTCTCCTACTCCATAGCTGCGTGCGCACAGACTTGGCAGCTCAATTGTACTCAGATGCAAAGTCCCTGATTGTGGGGGAGAAAGCGTGTTTGGGCCAGGCAGGAACTTCAAGGTCTATAGCCAAACTGCATTACCACCTGCACCAAATAAGCAAAATAACCTGAATGCTCAAAAATATCCTTGACAAAGAGAAAAACTGATGTATGTATAAATTATTTTAATATTTATAGAGAAATATTTATCCCATTATTTTACCTGACGAATATAAAAACAGAAAAAGTTTAGTCTGATTCAACGTTAGTCAATGAGAAGAGAGGAAATACGTTATATATCGTATTAGAGAAAGAGAGGAAGAGATTTGGCTTTTTTTTGTCCTCTTGGGAAGAAGGGGGGACCACACTGGGGGCCCTTAATTAATGAACCGCCACCGCTTAGAGGTGCATGTGGAGGGGCCCCTCATAGCTGCTGCAGGCATGAATGAAGTTATAAATACAGAAGACAAACATCCAGAATAAGCGGTGAGCCAGGAAACGCACAGCTATAGTCTATGAAAAGTATTCCTAGTCTTTTCACGTTCCAAAATATCTCTGCGCTTCGATTATTTTTAGTCCTCGTTTCCTTTTCTCTCAATGATTCAGCTCGCTCCTCTGCCCCCACCACCTCCTTCTGCTCGTGGGATATATCTGGATTAATCGGTGACGAAAGGTGTGTGAGGGGGTGCGCGTGAAGCTCGGCGAGGATGGCTCGGAAGAGGAGAAGAAGAAGAAGAAGAAGAAGAAGGAGGAGGAGGAGGAGAGAAAGAAGGAGGAGGAGGTGGCGGCGGCGGGGCTCGCGCATCCCCAATCAGCTGCCGTCCTCGCGGTTCCCGATGACATCATGCCATCCAAGCTCCGGTTCGCGCGCCGCATCGCAGATAAGTTCTTATCCCGTTACCCCACCCACCCACTCTATGTTCCACAAGTACACGGTCACAACGGGAGGGTGGCCCCCTCTCCGGGTTCTGGCTTCCGGATGTGCACGCACCCACCCACCCCCCCGTCCCACGGCGCGACTTCACGGGAATAAAGTGGTCAGAGCCGCAGTATGACTGGAGCCCCCCTAAATTAACAGCAGGATGCGAGCTGGAGACCCAGACAGCACAGCACACCAGTAATCAGCCCCAATTAGAGATAACCCGCTAATTACCGACACACACACACGTACGCACACTCCTCCGGAGCCAAGGGAACACAAGCCGCAATAAACCCGACACTGAGACACAAAGGCTGGTGTGGGTGAGTGCGTAAAAGCGGGGGGTGGGGTACGGTGGAGCCGCGCGCGCTGCCAATATGTAGGTCGAGTGCAGGATTTCCTACCGATCACCGCTGTCTCGTTACTGATGGCAAACACACATACACACACACACACATGAGGTTAACAAAGGAGCCGAGGCTCCGGCTTACCGTGGCGGCGTGAGCGAGCAGCGCGGCTAGCGCAAGCAGCCAAGGCAGCTTCATGGTCGGTGTTTCTGCGGGCACAGCCTCCCGGTGCCGCCGCTGCCTTCCAGGGGAGGGCTCGGGGAGGTGGAGAAGGGGGTTGGGGGGAGAGGAAAGAGAGAGCGCGAAGGCTGCTGCTGTTCCTGCTGTTTTCGCTCCTGGGAACCTCGGTATAGTCTGTCCAACTTCAGAGCGTCCGCGCGACCGTCAGTCCTCCTGGTCCGGCTCTTTAATCCCGCTGGTCCTCCGGTCTCCGGCGAGGCAACAGACTTGCCTCCTCTCTGCTCGTCTCCGCGGGCGAGTTGGTCCAAATTTCTGGTGCACGGAGCTGATAATTTGAGAGCCAGGGGAGAAGCCAGACCCGTCTCTCTCACTGTGAGAGTGTGCGTTTCTCTCTCAGCTCAGGCGCCCTCTCTCCTCCCCCTCTCCGCTGAGTGCAGGATGTTCCGTATGGCGACGCTGCCCGGCCTTGGAGTTTGGCAGGAGGAGGGGGGTGTACAGCCCTTGTGTGTGTTTGTGCGCTCAAGAAAAAGATTAGGGAGCCTCCGCGGGCAAAGCCAATGATGCCCCCTGCAGCTGGTTTAAAACACAAGCAGCCTTTAAATATAGAAACTCAACACCACGCATGGGAGAAAATGACTAGTTCATACAGCCGCCAGACTGCACCGTGTCTTTTGTGTTGCATTTCCACACCTTCAACGGTCAGCTGCCGTGATTGGTCGAGTCGCCGTGATGTCACACCTGTGTAACAATAGCCACCTGATCCGAGATAAGGCTTTCTACCGCCAGCTTGTGGCTCCGCTGCTGCTCCTTATCATCTGAACGATAAACCACTCCTTAGTTCACCTGATACACACACCTGTTTTAGTTTCACTTCACTATAATCACTGCAATCACATTTATTTTTTTTATTTTTTCTTAATTGATTTCCTCAGCTGTGCTACAAGTTTCCAGGAGACGCCATTATAGTTTCCTGAGGCAGAGGAAGATTGTTTGCTACTTTTATGTTTTGACCTTCTGGAAGCCCTTCAGGAGATTTTTTTCTTCCTCTTGAGTTACCTGGAGGATAGCTTCTTCAGAAGTGCTCCCTAAAGGCTGCAGTGCAAAAGGTTGCAGCTTTTACAATGTCATCCTCAGAAAAGATTAAGGGAACGCCTCCTAAAGGTCTGAGAGTTGAAACCTGTTTTTTCTTTGCAGGACCTCAAAGTGTGAAGTGGCTTTTACGAGGTAACGTTTAGAAAATCTTCTTGAAAGTCTGCTGCAAACCTTCACTTTGGGAACTTGGGAAGCATTGATATATTCAGGAGGAATTTTGGTGACTGTTCCTGAAAATCTCGAGCAACCTTCACGATGTGACAGGAGGAGAACTGAAATGTTCCCAGCTGTGTCCCGAGAGACTCTGGGAAATGTTCCATGAAGGGACCTGGAGAAACCATAGCAACCTTCAAACTTTCCCTTGCACACAACTTTGCTAAATGTTGACCAGTTGCGCCTCGACAGCTTGTGGCAGCTTTCACCGTGCAACATGCATGAAACCTTAAGAAATGTTCTTTAAAAGTTTCCTATAAATTTGTTACAACCATTTGCATCTAGGGAAAAGCTGGGAAATCCTTGAAACGTTTACCTTGAATACATATAGTGAATAATTGGTAGAACATTCTCTAAATGCAGCAAATATCCCAATATGACATATAACTAATCTTAACCTGTCGTAACCTGCACAATGCGACATACAGGAAACATTTGGAAAATAGTTTATGACTGTTTCTCTACAGTTTGCAGAAGTATTCCCAATAAAACATGCTGGAACCTTTTGACAAAAGTTCCCTAAAGGTTTCCAGTAAAAATCAGGTGAAACATTTATGCACTTATGGAAAGTTTTCAAAAACGTTTCACCTAAAGATTACAGCTTATAACCTTTAGAGAACCTTTGGGGAACATATCCAGAAGATTCACTCAAGATCAGAAAGTCTGTAACTTATTACAGACTTTCTGTAATAAGTTAAGTTATTACTTATTTGTTTTTTTTCTGAAGGTGCAACGTTTAGGGAAACAGTTTCCTGCTGGCTGGGGTTTGGCTTCGTCTGCCAGTCAGAGAAACGTTTAGCTGTATTTCCAACGAAATGCAATGAAAATGAAAATGTCACAAAGAAACAATTAAAACCGAAAACAGAGAGAGTTTCTCAGATTTGTGCAAGAGCTCCGGATAATAATAATAATAATAAATGGTTGCTCGACATGATGTTAATGTTTTGACGTGTCTTATGACTGATGACTCGTTTAAACGTTCATTTTTAACATCTTCTTCACGTGTTTCAAATATTCTCATTAGGAAACTGAAACCGTATCACAAATTATTAAGCCAAACTATCAAACCACTGGCGTCAGCTTTGTAATGTTTGACAACTATGAACTAAGAGATCAACGTTTAACTCTTGTTTTCAGACACACAACTCAGACGACAGCGTTATTAGAAAAGAACTGGGAACTCGTGACTGGCAGGTATTTGTTGATGCTCCAGGTGTGTCATTTTCCACCGATCATTCAAACAATAAATCATCCTTAATGTCTACTCACTGTTGGGTATTGCATTTACCTTTGGATGTGTCATAAGTGGGGGGGGAAATAAGCAAAAAGAAACCACAGAACACAGACACGAGAAAGAGAGATTCAGTGAGTTATCAGCGGGAAACAACAGAAACATTGTGAGAGCTTTAAAAAACACAACAACATCTGTTTGTGACATCTGGAGCAACCTCCAGAGGGCAGGGGGTGATGATGTCACAATCTGCTGGGGCCACACCAGAAGAAGCACACCACTAATTAGCAAGAAGAACATGAAGGCCAGAGTGTAATTATCCAAAAAGTACAGAGGCGAGGCTCAGAAATGAAGTGGCAAACTTTTATGGATGCGATGAACCTTTATTAAGGTCACGGAAAGCTTGGAGGAAGACCAAACTCAAACACAAAAGGGAGGAAGCATCATGATTTGGGCTTGCCTTTCTTCTTCTGTGGTGTGTTCATTAATTTTAACCGATTGGCAGCAGCTGCGATAACAGAAAAACATCTTTGACACTTTCAAAACAAAAAAAAACGGGATGCAACCAATACAGTCGGTGATATGGAGTTAGAATTTTATCGCAGTATTTTGCGGAACTATTAAAAACTATTTATTCTTTCTTTTTTTTTTTTTAGGTAACTACATGGCTGTGAGAGCATGACACAGCATTCATGGCGTCACAAACACAAATAAAGTGTGTGTGTGTGTAAAGCTGTGTTTAAGTGATATTTTCAAATGTGCTGATATTTACAGACGCTCTTGTGGAACAAAAAGTGGAGAAAAAAGTAAAAAATAAATAAAATAACTGTTTTCGATAATACTGGTAATACTGTCGGTTTTGTTTAACATCGCCAATTGAAATTTGGTGAGACAATAAATTCAAATTATTGTTATTAGGATAAGAAGTTTTTCACAATAAATAATAAACTACACGATAAAAGCCCACCCAGAAGAGGGAGATCCTTCATCATGCAGGAGGATACTAACTCACGACACACTGCAGACCTTATAGAGCATTTTATCTGCACAGGAGGAGATTAAAGGGACTAATGCCCCAAAACAAACAAATAAATAAACAACAAAATGAATGGAAAGAAAAGGCCTAATTTAACAGTTCAAACCAAAACCAGCTGTTGGCTCTAACTTATTGCATGTTTGGTTGATCTTTTAAGGAAACTAACTCATCCCTGACTGGAACAACAGAGTCATCCCCCAGGCTCACGTTCAGGATAACATCCGGATTGTATTGCGCTGCTCTCAACAAAAGCCGGACGGGTTGGAACAAGTTTATGACGAGGCGCCGAAGGACCACAGGAGGGATGGCGTGTTTAGACGCAGACCTTTAAGACGCCGCAGCCTAAATGTTTCCTGTCACGCTTCCTGCAGCCCATTAGTCAAATCCAAAGTCCAACCAGAGCCAGCATGACTCATCTTATCCTTCATGTCACCGTTATGATCATTGAATTATCCGGACGATCTGCCACCGAGGAGAAATAATGAGCTCTGTTGGTGGTGCACCAGTTAAGTGATTGTTTAGTGGGGGGGACGCTCGCAGTAGGCGTTCAGAGTGGCTGCCTGTCAGGGCGCAGGGCTCATTGATCAGGCCGAGCAACCCTGACCCTCCGAGTCACGATGCTGCAGGCACGGCGGACACAGGGGGTCAGAAGTCTGGATACACACCCATCATGGTGGCGCTTTATTTGAGGGGATGTGCGCAAGACTGACATGATACTGTTATAAACATGACATTCATGTCATTCGGTAAATAATTGATGCAAAGTCGACTCTTTTAACTGACTTTTAATGTAAGTTTTAATGCAGATTTCATTAAAAGTGCCATTATTTCGTGACAACCGTCATAAACATTCATGAAGACTCGTTCATGTTCATAACAGGCGTTATGTCATGTTTATGACAGCGTCATGTCAGTCTTATGCACAGCCCGTCAAATAAAGAGTTGCCCTCATCATCAGTATCATTCTCTTTTTTAAGGATTTATTGCTCTGTTTTATGATGGATTATAAGCTACTTAAGGGATTTTAAAACAATAACTCAACGCACAAGTTTCGTGTCATTGTGGATTTACTCATATCAGTGAATGATGAAATCTACTCATCTATGCATTTATACACGTATACATATATACATATAGTAATAGTTAAGGTGTATAGCAACCGCAAACTTTATTGTAGCCAAGAACAAACTTCTTGTTTAGCTCTGACTGGAAATGGGACCAGTCTTCTCATCAAAAATGATAGGTTAGATGTAAACTGTTTGGTTTTCTGGATTTTTCTCTCTTTTTTTCCACATTGTAGAAATGTTCTACAGGGCTGGGATTGAGGATTTTCCACTAACTGAATTGAATTTTAGCGTGTTTAATGCTTTTACAACCAGTTCTGATGTGTATCTGATTGTGGTTAATTTAAATGAGAACTGAAACTATTGTTTTCCTGCAGGTTAGCCATAAAGGTCCAGTACTGATAAGTCATTTTCATCATGGTTTATGTAAATGTAATGCCTTAAATGTACATCTTAATACGTTTCTCTTTTATGAGATGTTTAAATATTGCTATTATTGTTTTAATGTTATGTATTTTTTAAACTAGTTCTACATATGTGTTCCTCTATTTTCTTGCTCTTTCTGAATGTTGCATCCATATTTCAACCATCTATCTTCATATTTCCATCTGCTTTGTGCAATACATCAGCAGTAAAAGGAACCCACAGCATGAGGTTGCCACCACTATGCTTGAAAATATGTCACAGTTTCTCCAAACTAACTTTACGTGATTGTGGCCAAACAGACAATTCTTTGTCTCATTTTTCCAGAAGACTTTTCGGCTTTTTCAGGTGGGCCGCTGCAGATTTCAGCTGCAGATCTGGGAGCAGGAACCTTTTTCCTTGGTTGGCATTTATCTCAGCTGATAATAAACTTGCTTCACTGTGGGCGAGCTCCTTCACAATCACCGAGAGTCGACTCGGGTGTGGGGAGGAGTTTTCTTATTAAATGGAAAGCAAAGTGTTTGAGACACATTTTATCCCATCGTTAACAGCTGAGGATGTGAAACGAGACAGAAGTGACAAATATCCTGAAATTGATCATATTCTGTTGAGCCTGCACAGAGTACAGCTCAACAATTAATCTACAAAATATCTGTAAATTCAATAAAATAAATAAAACCTGATCAAATCATTTGCAAAACAAAAGTAAAAACAAAAACTTCTGCTCTACACTGTTGTTGCAAACATTTTTGTCTCTGCACCAAACTGATTTTGTAACATCAGTCACGTTTGAAGGAGACGTCCGTGGTTCTCGCCGGTGGATCGTAAGGGGGCATCCAGGGTTCACCCTGCAGGACGGCGCCGCCACGTCTAACCCGTGCCCCAATTTTCCCGCTGAGGGACAAATGGTGCAAAACCACTACGTTTCTGCAGCCTCTTTTTTATAGCAGATCTGCGCAAAAGTGGTTCTTTAACGTGATGACCAATTTCCTTCTCCGTAGCGTCAAACGTTTGAAATTAGAACAGGGTGTACAAAACAGATCCAAAAGGCACATTAAAACACACACACATTTCTTGAACTCTGTTGAAAAATTGAAAACCTGATTGGTACCAGAAAACCCACCAAGTTAAAAGAACTTCTCTAGTTTTACTAAAATGTGTTTTTTATATATTAGTCAAATTGAACTTGAACTCCACAATACATTTCAGTTTATGCATCTAGTTCTTCTTAAAAACAATTGAAAGCCCAAACTTTCCAACACTTCTACCAAATCACGACTTAATGCAAACCTCTTAAAAAACACACACACACACATTTGCAAGTATTTACAATGAAGCACACGTGAGACTGTTAAATTTTCAAAGTTTTTTTTGTTTTGTTTGGTTTCAAAATAAAGATCACACAATTGTTTAGAGACAATCTACAACAGGAGTTACAAAAAATAGTTGCCCAGGCAATAAGCATACACAGGTTCTGTTAACTATACACATATGGTTACAGGTGTGCTCGTAGTAAATATACACAAGGCTGCTCCAAATGTACACCGCCGCCGTGGCGGGCCGCCTCTCTCACCCAAAAGGACATGTATGATACAGCACTTACAGCACTAGAGAAAAAAAATGCCAAGAAACACAAGAATCTCCTCTGTACAATCCATGGATTTACCCCCAGAAACCGGTTGTGGTATCAACTCAGGAGCTGAGTGGGTTTGAATCAGTAAAATTTCAAATCGCCACGCCAACCAGCATACCTGTACACAAACGTTTTGTGGGGTAAAGCACTCCTATAAAAAGATCTCTCTTTTTTTTTGTTTAATTAAAAAAAAAAAAAAGACAAAAAAAAAGACAAAAAGAACCTTCAACGTAAGCCAGAAGACACCACAAAGTCAAACAGAACGTGTCCAATTGGGAATCAGTGGGAGACCAATGTCTTTTTAAGTTAAGCAGTGACATGATAAAGATAAAACCAAGCGTGGCGAATCTTTGTACAAGTACTACGCTGTATAGAAAGGGCTTTTCAAAACAAAAATTTGATATTACAATTTACAATATACAACAACTCATATGTCACAACCAATGAGGTGAGAATATACACTGAAATGCACAGATTCTTTTTTTTTCTAGAGTGATTTTTTTTTTCTTTTTTCTTCTCATACCAAAAAAGGGTGGTAAAGCACTTTTACATTACAAGGGTTTACAAATGTACAATTATACAGTCAGAAGTATGTGGTCACTACTAGGATACATTATAGATACAGATTCAACATCAAAAACCAGAAAAACTACAAAGTTTTATATATATATATTTATATATATATGCAAAGGTCTACACCAAGTATACACGTTATATTTATAGAAGCAAGACCAGAAAACGAATCTCCCATGCTAAATGATCTGTCTGCTGGTTAAGCCGATGGCGTGTGTGGATTTGTCTATGATTTGGTGACGTTGGACAAATTAAATACTCCGTCTCATAGTAGTAAATATCTTCACTGGGGCGAGGCGGAGGAGGACGGGGGAACCGGGATTGTGTGCAGCAGTAGCAAAAAAAAAAAAAGTTAAATGATTTAAGTTAATCAGAAACAGCAACAAAAAATTGGGGTTTAAAAGGAGAAAAAAAAGAAGAGTAGATCAGATTCTTTTATCTCCACCCCTCTCTGTCTGCGCTGCGTCCCCCACTTCAGCAGGTTGGGACTCAATGGGGGACGGGTGACAGAAAAAAAAAAAAAATCCAAGGCCGCCTGCTGTCTTCAGAGGCTGGAGGGGGGGGATGTTTTCTGAAGGATCTGACAAGGGGCAGTTGAGGTGCAGCGACAGCTGGATAAAGGGGAGCTGAGAGGCGGGGCAGAGGTGGACATGATTTCGGGTTTGGTGTGGAGGAAAGAAGGTGGCTCTCACATGATGCCGTTAGGAGGACCACAGATCGGGCCAAGGTCGACGCCGTTCTTCATGTAGTACTTCTCCAGCTTGGCGAGGATGTGTTTGCCGTACGTGTACTTCCTCAGGGTCTGGATGTGGGGCCGGATCTGGGCCGACAGGGAGAGACACGCCCGTTAGTCACACCGGGTTTCTACCGCAAAACGATTCAATGCAGTAAGGAGGTCAGACTTTGATGGACAAACCAGGACCTGCAGCAAAGAAACTGGCTTTTCTTTTTCTTCCTTTATGTCAGACCAATAAAGGGTGGTAAAGTTTTATGAAAATAAAACTGAGGATTTGGCAGCTGCTATTAAACCACCATTAGAACGAAACATCAGCAAGCTGAAGCCAATAACCCTCGCACATGGACAGAATCAATAACAGTGATCCCACCACTTGTCCAAATGTAGCTTTCCAGGTTTTTTTTTTTAAACATATATAGATCAGAACAATTTCCTATAATGCATTAAATAAAGATACTTTACAGTATTTGTGAGATCTGATCACAAATAAAATATAAAGTGGCAATGTTTTCAACGTTTTAAGCTTCATCTGGGACTCTTAAACTAGAAGGGTAAAAAAAGTACTGGTTTTTTTTTTATACCTTTTCAGACTAAAAAATAAAATTCAATTCCACATTGTATAGGAGATCTGGTTGGCTTACTACACCGTTGCTAAAGCATACAACAAGTCCAAGCCCTTTTAAAACAATTACCTGGTAGCACTTCGGGAATTTAGGAAAAAATAATAAAAATAGACGACAGAAAAGACAAAAATGCTATCTACAAAACTATTTTGTAAACGCCTTCAGACTAACTGTTGGCTCCTCGTGATGTAACTTAAGATTGCTAGTTTCATTTTTACCACATTTAAATGCAAAATGCATCATTTGCACACATTTAAAAATGCAAAATTTTAACACGAAATAGAGTGAGGAAAAGAGTAGAAATAAATGTTTTATACAGCCTTTGCAGGAAGGCTTTAGAGGAAATATATCATATACAGTATCTCCGACTAAATGACACACACACACACATCCTCTCACTAACCTTATGCATGACGATTTTGCGCTGTGTGGGTTCAGCCACGTCAATCATCTTCTGCACCACGTAGTTGGCATACTGGTCCTTCATCATGGTGTATAAGGCACTGTGGGGACCCTCAGTCAGGCTGCACACCTCGTCTATCAGCAGCGCACGTTCTGCCCGAGACGCGTGGGTCACACACTTCTCTACCACGTTGCTGAGGGAAACAGAGTGACAGGGCGACCAGTCAGGATGAGAATCACGACTTGAGAGAAGAGTTTGTCTTCAAATTGGTCAGTAGAAGAAAAAAAATGACAAGAATATGCTGGGAATATTTGTTTATTTCAGCATTTTCACATGAACTCAGAGAAGCACAAAGGAGGTGAATTCTTCAATAAACGTGTGCACTTATTTCTAAAACCACAGTTCCTCCTTCCACTTAACTTTCCATCACTATGTCTGGATATAGAATTCAATAAACTATTAAATGTTGAAAATCATACAAGAAGAAATTATGACTAATGACTAAAAAGCATTTCTCTGTTAAAATCTATTTAAAAATGTTTATTTATTATTCTAATACTCTGAAAGACTTTAGACTTAAGGTTTTCCTCTGTTGTAAGCCGTAATGATAAACTTACTTTTGTGCTTTAATCTTCTAATTTATTATCCTGTACATGCATGCTGAGTTCATGCCAAAGGAAACATCCAGTCATGTGCAGACACACACTAAGACACTAAAAGCCGCTGACTCAATGCGCTACTTGTGCTGCAGAGGATCTACTGCGTGTGGATGTTTGATTCAGAGTAACAGGCCCCAGCAGAGCAACATAACAGCCTGCAGGCCAAATAAAAAAAAAAACCACTGGTGAAACGAGAATTCATTTTCAGGTGTGGCTGCCATTATAGCAAAAAGAAAGGAAAAAAAACAAACCTTGTGGAATAATGTGCAGAAAACGTGCTGGGAGTGGAATTTACCTGGCAAACTTGTGCTGGCTGAGTCCCAGGACGTTGCCTCTTATTTCAGCCACGATCTTGCTCTTATCCTCGGCCCGGCCGTGCTCCAGAACGTGCTGAATGACGTAGTTCCCATACTGGTCCTGAATCAAACCAAACCGCATATACTTTCAACCAAAATGCGAGGAGGACAGCTGGGGGATCCGACGTCACATCGGACGCTGCCAGATTCTGAAAATCCGGAGGCTCAGAGCGAGGAGAGGAGTCACCCTGAACAGCGTTTGTTGTTTGTATGTGTGTGTGTGTTTTACCTGCACTAGCTGCTCTGTGTGCTGATGGAGCTCCTCCAGTATAGGCAGCGTCTGTTCGGGAAGGCAGTGTTCGAGAATACGCTGGATGACTCGGCAGCCATATGGGTGAGTAGAGAGGGCGAAGACCTGCGACGGGAGTAATTATTCACCGTTAGTCAATTCCCGTACACACACGATAAGGCTGAGGTGAGTGAGCGCCGCACTAATGTTCTCTTTCTAAAAATATTTTCACGTGGTGCAGAAAGGAGCTGCAGCAACAGATTTATCTGAGCCTGTTCCTTCACATACCTAGCCCGGCCCTGCGCAGGGGAAGGTGAAAGCAAATTCCTTCGCCGCTTCCAGCTACGTAAACAAATCTCAGCAACCAAGCAGAAAATATGCAGTTACACAACACACACATACAAGAGACACCACACACATCAGTGACATTTACTGTCATGACCGAAAGCTTTCATATAAACTCAATCAGTTCCTGATCATCTTCTGCACCATGTAGTTGACTTACTGGTCCAAACGTATTCACAGCCCTTAGTTTTATGCACATTTTGAGAGGTTACAGCAACAGACTGCTACACATATAATTGGGAACAAAAGTGACACATGGTTAGGTCTGTCACAATAGCCAATTAATCAATTAATTGCCTAATAAATTGATTTCCTTTATGATAATTAATATTTTTTAGGAGCAATTTTGTTTAAAGACTTCATAATGTTTTTTATTAATGGTTAAGGTTGTGTGTGTGTGTGAGTTGTTGTTTTTTTCCATTTTATTTTATTTATTGCTTTTGCTTATGTTTCTCTTTTTTGGGTTATTTAAAATATCTCCCAGTTCCTGTATTAGGTGTTCTTTGCAAAATTATTGATGTTTGAGAGGGAGAACTTGCATTATCAATATATTTATGAAAATGGTCTCAAAACAACATTATATTTTATCGCAATAATTTCTGGGACAATTTAATGTATTGGAGAGCATCTGTAAGCAAAAGTCAAATTTTCAAGCCTGGCCACAATTACCTCCTATTCATCTTTTATCTTTGACTGCACCATTCTTAAACTTTCTAATTTTAGGGTAATTCCCTGGTTGTGCTGTGTTAAGATGGTTCCAGTATCCCTATGTCCTCCCCTATAACATGATACCGCTGCTACCGTGTTTCACCAAGGGCAGGATGTGTTCAGGGTCATGTCTAGTGTTGATTTTAAGCTGTAAACGTTCAGAGAACCTTCTTCCACATATTCGACGTGTCACCCTCTAGATGGTTTGTGGCAAACTGTAAATCAGATGTTTTATAATTTGACTATTTCTTCTTTACACTCCTCTGTAAACTTTAGAATTGAGGAGGGCAAAACTAACAGCTTCTCCCACCTGAGCTGCAGGTTCCTGCAAAACTAACAGTTACTCTCAGCCTCTTCACTGCTTCTCTGATTAATTATATCCTTGCCTGTAAGTTTTGGTGGATGGAAACATCTTGGTAGATTGTATTTCGGGATAATGTTCTGTAAGCTACTCTTGCTTTCCCCCTGTTCTCTAATCTTCTCCAATAAACCTCAAATGAACAGAGCAGCTGCATCTACTCTGAGATTTAATCACAGTTTCTATTTCCAAATTAAGCGACTTCTCAAGTCAGTTTTATTTAAGGGTCGCAGGATATCCAACAGTCTCTAATAAAACAACAATTAACATCTTGATGTTTGTTTTGACAGACAATGTAACAGCAACAACGAGCAAGTGTGTGTGTGTGTGTTTGGATGACAGCCAAACCCCGGCAGACTTTAGTGACTGAACGAGGAAGGACTTTGAGGCAGGGACCCACCTGTCCCTTAAAGGCTTCGATGATGAAGTGCAGTGCGTGAGGCTGGACGCATTCGATGCACTTCTGCACGACGTGGTTCCCGTTCTGGTCCTTCACGCACTTCAGCACGTGGCCGTCCAGCTCGCGCACCATGTCGCTCTGCAGGGGGCGGAGAGCGAGGAACAATGTGAGGGGAGGGACGTGTAATTGTTAGTAATCAAATATTTCCTGGAGGCATTTCGCAAACTCTCTCAGTGTTGTTCAGTGCCCAACAAATAGCCCAGGACTTTTAACAGTTGCCCTTCTGGGAAATCTATTGGGGTCCATTAAGGAAAGATTGATAGTTGCTTTTTTTCTCCCTCCTCACACAAACTTTTCTAAAAACACAAGATTTGAGCAAATGTACAACCTGCCTGGACTTATTTATCTTCCTACCTGCAGTTCTGCATTTGCATATAAACAGAGCAATTATTTGTGTGAATGTAGGAAGCCTGCTGTTCCACCAACAAGAACCCCACACTGGAGATAAATATGTTTTCGAAGCAAGAGGCGCACCTCTTCATCGTTTTAACAGATCTACGAGGAACCCTCGCAACTTTACGGCCGCGTTGCGAAGCAGCACAGGGATGATGGGTACTTTGGCGCACCAGGAAATGAATCATTATCCCCGTTTCAGCAGGACACAGTGAGACGGGGGGGCTGCTGTACTTACAATGACCTGCTGCTCCGAGGGGATGAACTCCAGGGCTTTCTGGATGACCCTGCAGCCGTACATCTGCAGGGCCAGAGACAGAACGTGACCCCGGATTCTTTCGGCCAGAGCCAGCTTCTGGTCCAGGCTCCCAAACTGAAACGAAAACAAACCCGTAGCTTTTCTTTATCGCAAACAAGGTTCGTTCACTTTTACCACAGCAAAAGAAGCATTTTTAAGGTAAGTTTTCAAATAGGGCTAAAGCGATTAATCGGGTGAATAGATTGTTGAAATAATTGTCAACTGATTTCGTATTTGATTAATTGATAAGTCAAAAAAGTCCATTTGAAAAAACAACATACTGCACAAAAATAGATTGTGCAGTTCAAACAATTCAAGCACCCTTACAAGCCCCGAGTGAAGAATTGAAGGAGTCTGATTTTCACACCAACTCAATCTCTGCATACCTCAAAGAACTTCTGGATGACGTAGTTTCCAAACACATCCACCATGAGCTGATAGGCCGCCTGCAGGATCTCGCTGAAGACGAGCTGGCGCTCGGCTGAACTGGCTCGCTCCAATTTTAACTGGATAAACCTTTAAAAGCGAGGGTGGGGGGAGAAGAAGAAGGAAATGAACACAGATGTACTTGTTGTCTTCCTCAATATTTAATTCTCCATTTGCCTTTGGAAGATGGAAAAAGACAGATGTCTGAAAATCCACCCGGTGCATCGAGAGGATTTACAAAAGTTTGCTTGGCAGCAAAAACAAATAAACCGGCAGAGCAATAAAGTGAGACAGAAACGGCTCCTATATCTTTAACCTGAGGGAGCAGCCAGACAATATGAGATGAATTTCAGAGTGGAAAGAGCGCATAAAGAGGGAGATGAAGGAACTGAGCAGCAGGCTGGGAGGTGAAATGATGGATACCAGGCAAGGATGAAAAACAGACAGCGATCCTGAGGAGAGCAAAGGTTCTGGAATGGGAGGCCTGGATGCTTTGGGTTATAAATAGTTCCTCTCAGAAAGCTCAGCCTCACTGGTTAAAACTGACCTTAAAACAAGGAGGGTGGTTTCCAAGGTGACAAATTATAAACAAGCCTCAGAATGAACAGAGAGGATACCAGATAATTCATTTGTTAATTTTATTATAGAGTTTATTACGGCATAAACTGAATGCATCTGTGTCAAAGGATAAACACTGCAACATTGCACAAGTTAGATTGTATATTCAGTTATAATCTTATTTCCTAAAATTTGTTTTCATTTTGACTGGATTCGTTTAAAATCGACCACAGAATCAGCTTTTACTGATGTTTCGGATGTCAATTTCAGTCTGTAAGACCTGCAATAGCAGCTGCCTTTTCTCCAAGGCCAAAACAGAGATTTAGTGGCTCATATAAATATTTGTAATCAGAATAAATGCAATGTTTTTTGTTATTGTGACTCACAGGGTCCAGTGATTACCTAAGATTAGGACTGAGGCGTTAAACGGTGAGTACCTGCTGCCGTGCTGGTCCTGGCTGAACTCCATGATGTGGCCGGCGATGTCTCGGAGCTGCAGGTTAGGGTAGCGATTGTTCCTGAAGTCCTCCAGCAGGCGGCTCCTGCCCGAAGGCATCACGTCCGACATGCCGTAGCGTAGCCGTGACGACGGGAACAGCTGGCTGCTGGGCGAGAAGAGGGAAGAGCCGGAGCTGGCTGCGCTGCGGTATTTGGCCTCTGCTCCCGGAGCCGCCGAGATGAAGCGGCCGCTGCCGTTAGTCAGGCCTCCTGTGGGTCAGACGCAGTCAAGGTCGTCATGGTTTTAACAACAGGCTTCATGCAAGCCGGGAAATTGTTATTTATATCTACAGGAATGTAAAGTCTTCCATGAAAACAAGAAAAGAAAGTGTACACAAACAAAGGGTCTGATAGAATGAACCTTCAACTTTATGCAGCAAGATTTGGAAAAAATTTATTTCTTTAATTTTATTGCTGTGTTACATGTTATATCATAAAAATTAAAACTGAGCTCTGCAGCACTGAAACAGGGCACTGGATGGCAGCACAACCTGAAACATGCTTTGACTGGGGAAGAAAAATCTTCATAAAAAGAGGATTTCCAGTGTTCTCATCTGCTTCAAAACCAAGGCTATCATAACAAAACACACCAAAGGTCTCTCATGCAGCCCTGCTGATTAAACCGGTTCATCTGCAGATTAACTGTACTCTCCCTTACTGTACAAACATTTATGTGACTACATTGGACTGTGTACACATATCTAAATTTACGTGTAAACATTCAAAAACATCTGCGCCACATGTTTAAGGTTTGGTTCAAGCTTGGAAATGAGTCACACCCAAAACATGGGCCTATTTACTTCCTGCAAAACATGACCTTTAATGCTGCTAAATCGCTGCTACGCAGCAGCGCTGAACACTTGAAAAATGATAAAGTTAGGTAATCAATCAGGGTGATAATTGAACCATAATGAGGCTGTCAGTTCGGCTGGCATTTCACCAGAGTGTAGATGACTGAGTTCTGTTTTAATTTGTCAGACGTCAATCAGACCAAAACGAGTTTCAGTGGTGAGTAGCTCCTGACATCACAGAAGAAAAGACGGCCATATTTTTATTAGTTGGTTTGGAAGAGATTGTTAACCAAGCAACAGATAATTTAGAGGCTCGCTGTTAAATGCTTTAAGGTAAATAAAATCAAAGGAACTTACCGAGATTGAGGTTGGATGAGGAGCTGTGATTGGACAGCGAGGGCGGGGGTGTGAGGGAGTGGGACGGCCCCTGGTTGGGGAGCGGCATGCCCACCGGGCCGGGGGACGGGCTGAAGCCCAGGGTGCCGTTGTAGAAGCCCCCATGACCGATGGGAGTGAGACTGGATGGGGTGCGCTTGTACAGCTCACTGTTGCCCGTCAGGGAGTCCCGCCTGGAGCCACTGCCACCACTAGAGTTGGCCACTAGAGGGAGACAATCTCAATCGTTACCATCTGAGCGGGATCATCAATCAGCTGTGGTTTGTTCACAGCTGCAAGGGAAGTAAGCCTGGCAGGGTTCATGTAGTAACTCAAGTAATTACATTTACAGTTACTTTTTTGAAGAAAAAAAAACTTTAAGGAGTATTTTTACTAGGCAGTATATTTTACTTTTACTTGAGCAATTTTATTGTAAAGTATTGCTACTCTTACTTGAGTAAAATTTCTCAATTTTACTACCCATTAAATGAAAAGCCATCATGTTTTAACCAAAAATTCACCAGACACAAGCATGTACTTTTTGTTAAAGTTTCATAAGTTTTTTATTGAAAGAAACTGATTTTCAAAAACTTTGACTGAGCCATTGTAACGCATAAATGTCCTTCATTTCAAACCACTGCAGCTCTGACTGAATGTTTTGGTTTCTCCTGCAGAAAGGTCAGTTTTTTGCACCATAAAAAAACATTTTCTTCCAGGATTGTGTTCTTATCTAGTGAGGAAAAGCATTCCCACAGAACAGTGCTACCAACACCATACTCAGAATCATATGAAATGTTAGCTATATTGTGCAGATCAGAGTGCTTTCTTATGTTTGTTTGCTGCGTTTTCTACAGTTTAGCATAGAAAACGCAGCATACTCAGCATAGTGGCCACTAACCACTGTTGCTTTTAAGTTTAACTTAAAAGCAACATAATGTTATTTACTAATTAGATGACTTTCAAAAGCAATTGGTAGCCAGGAGGATTTTATTTAGGAGAGTAAAGGTCTGTCATTTTGCATGTGGAAAAAAACGTGAAAACCAGGAATGTTTTCCCCTTCAACCTAAATTATTCACTACTTTGTGTTGTTTTTGTGCAGAAAAACGTAAACTACGACAATGTTTGTGGCAGAGTGTGGAAAAAGGTTCAAAGTGCAGCAATACACGTGGAAGACTCTGTAAATGTGGACAATTTATCCTCACCTGCGGTGCCAAAACCTCCCAGCGTGGCTCCCAGAGTGGCGCCGAGCGAGGAAGAGGTGGGCTGGCTGAAGCCCAGCGAGGCCGACCCGGGTCCCGGCTGGCCTGAACCTTGTGAGAACAGAGAGGAGCTCTGGGAGGAGGAGCTGAGGGACGAGGAGCCGTAGAAGGAGCTTCCTCCCAGCGCGCCGCCAGGGCCGCCCTGCTGCTGAGGCTGCTGGGATGTCATGGCACGAAACGGACCGTTCGCTCCGCCGCCCAAACCACCATTGGCACCTCCGGCTGAAGCTGCTGCAGCTGCGACTGGAAGAGAAGCGACACAGGGTAGATAAAGAAGGGATTTAACGATAAATTAAAAGCTTGTATGTGTACCCATGAGGTTCATTTGTGCATCAAAACACAAACCAAATCACGTTGTGACTGAGCAGAACTGACTTACGGAGAAAGAAAATCTACTAACGCACCAGAAGATAAAATCTCATAATCCCCTAATTGCAACCTTAGCTTGAGTTTGACGTTCACAACATGTTTATGACCACAAAGGGCGATCTGTTGTTTTGTGTTGGAGCTGAGATCGTTTTCATGCGCTTTCAGTCAAACTCCGCGCTACCTGCTTGTGCTGCAGAGGGGGAGATGATGACAGAGGCAGGGGCCATGAGGCGGACCGGTCCGCTCCTGGCTCCGGTGTTGACCACCAGCGCCCCCGTCTGGTCGTAGTAAGCTGCTGGTGCCAGGACCGGGTATCCTGAGAAACGGAGAACAGACCCAGCATGGCTCCTTCGTTATATGAAGTGAAAAACTCCCCGTTTGAATATCCCTAATCACTGCATTTGCATAACAGTACTGTAAAGGCGAATACATTTGCAGAAACTCGCTTCCACAGAAATAAAAGCCATTTGAGAAATGTTGTACTAACCAGGGACACCTGCTGCTAACCCCTGCCCGAAGGCAAGCGCTGAGTTTACCGCTGCCGCGGCAACCAGCTGATCATTCTGCTGACCCTGTTGACCCTGGCTGGGGGTCAACGGACGCTGGCTTCCTCCAGCTCGCATCACCTTCACAAAAATCACACATAAAATGTTACCAGAAAAAAGCTAGATCTGGACTCAATAAGTAAATAAAATACTAAAAGATCAGAAAAGCCACATGCGTACACTATAAAGATGCATAAATGTCTACAAAATGGAAATATGTTGAAAAGTATAAATCTGTAAGTTAAATAGTTAAGGGAGAATGGAGCTGGAACTGAAAAAATATATATATTTAAAAATTTCTTTTATTCTGTGAAAATTCAAATTTTTCATCTCGTGAAGCATTTTAATCAATATTTTCTCTGCCAGGTAGAAAACTGACCTGCTGCTGGTTCTGCTGACCCTGTCCTGCCGCCTGCTGATTGGCCGAACTGTTGGCTGCAGCAGCCTGCTGCTGGAAGAGGTTGGCAGGATAGACCCCCCAGGGGGTCACACCGTAGTACTGGGGAGGCATCACTGCAGGACCTGCAGGAAACGTGAGAGCAGAGAGGTTAGTGGTGGATCTGCTTATGAAGCTGAACAAACAGAAATTTAAACAAACATTTGGCACTAAAGTGATTCTTGGTTAAAGATCAGTGCAGCGAGCCGCGTCTGACCGAGAGTAGCTGCTGCTGCCAGTCCCGCTGCGTAGGGGTCCGTCCCTGGAGGAGCGGCGCTGATGATGTAAGGATTGGGCACAAATGCTGGGGCGAGACCTAAAACAGGAAAATGAAACGGTGAGTATGAAGCAGTTCGGACTTTAAAGAACTCGGCAGCAGCCAGTAAAAGTCTTATTGGTAGCGTTTCCATTACTTCCCTATACTGATTTGACTGTTGATGCAAATATATTCATCACAATCCATGTTTTGCAACTCAAAGTGTTCAGCACAATGTTCAGGCTTCATGCATAGGGAGGTTATTAAGCTAATGCAAAGTAATAAAACACAGGTGGAAGCAAAGGCTGAAGAATTAAAATGAGTTTTACTAAATTTCTTAGGATAAAATAACATTCTCTCAGGAGGTGAAACTGATTGGTCACTTGAACTTTGTACTTATTTGAACGTGCAAAACGTCACAGAAAAAAGAAAAACAAGAAGAAAACAAAAAAATAAAATATTAGTCAAACACAAAAACTTTCATATCCAGTACAAAGAGGAGTAGGAAGAAGACAAAGCTTATTAAATTCTATCCCCAACTGCGAGGACTTACTTTATAAATATTTACAAATATCTAATTTTTACTCAATGTCACAATTTATTCTCTTTCAAAATCATATCTGTACATTTATTATATTAATCCTCTGCAAGACATCCATACAGCTACATTCATCTTCACCAAAAACCTTTTCTTATTCTATATGATCTATTACAAATAAACAAATTGGTTTCGCCTCGTCGTAGCTTTGCAAAAAAAGTAGAATATATGAGTGATTTTATGAATAACTGTAAAATAGTCCTTAAATTGTTGTTTTTTTCTTTTGTTCTTTTTTAAGAAAACTCCCAACCTTTTCACCAAGCATCATGCCACCAACATTTTATAACTTTGCAGACGATGTTGGAACATCTTCATCAAAGACAAGCTGAACAAAGTGTAACATTGCTGCGTAACTGTTGCTTGGTGTTACACGTCGTCAAACTGGAAAAGCCAGAATATTTCTTGTCAAACTGAATTCTGTCAGGTGAGTCGCTATCTAGATACTATCAGCATGTCTGGAAAAGTAAGAGTAGGTGATTATTATGAGAAACGGATATGAAATGTGGTGAGTCGAACTGAAACACTATTGAATCAATATTTGAGTGGCAGAGGACTTCCTATTCCTTAAGCTTTCAGACAACACCAGTCGCTAAAGAGCTCTGGAGGAGCTCCCTCTGCTTTTAAATTGTTTGTGTGACAGCATTTTGGGAACTTGATAGAAAAAAAACAAACTAAAACAACCATCAGTGGAGTGACAGACAAGACACAAAGCAATGTGGGAACAGCACAACTAGCTGCTAATGATGAGCAAGTTGCCGTCTGCTTCTGGGAGTATCGCCACTGTGTTAAAGGGACAGGTCACAGTTTCATTCAGCTGGGACTGCCGTTAGGCCTGTGTAGCTCAAAATCTCAATGACTTGGAGAGATCAAGCTGAACAGAGATTTCTTTAAACACATTTTTATATTAACTGAACATTCATCTTCCTTATACACTTGATTGTTTCAGCGCTAGTAAAGTATTTTAAAAGGTAAAGCTGTATTTTATTAAACTGAATCTCCATTGATTTAAGTGTCTTAAAAAAATCAGAGGTTTTGGATAAACTGCATTTATTTCTTTTATATAAACACCAAAATAAACAGTTAAAAAAGTGGTAAAATCGGTGCAGCTTCAGTGTGAACAGGTAAAATGAGACTTACCAATGTGAGGCTGCTGTGCAGCTGCCAGCGCGTACTGTTGCTGCTGAGCGGCCGTTAACTGCTGCACAGCCAGAGCGTTGTTTCTCTGAAAAAGCTGAGATCATCACAGTTTAACGTCAACTGAGGCGCCTGGAGAAGCCATCGTGCTCTCTCTGCCTGCAGCCATTACCTGCTGCTGGTTAGTGTAGTCAAACAGGCCCACAGTGGGTGCAGAGTCCATGGGCATCTGAGAGTTGTAGTCGAACTGAAGCGGCTCCATCACCGACTCCATGGGGTCCATGGTGACGCCTCCTGGGTCCACCCCAGAGAAGTCGTCAGGGGGTTTGGGGCCTCCACCGCCCCCTAGCGGTGTCAAGCCTTCGGGCCCGACCCCTCCCGGACCCCCAAGGAGGTCGCCCTCGGGGCCAGGCGGAGGCATGTTGCCAGGGGGACGACTGCGGGGACGAGAGAGAGCCATTGGGTCAGTTTTCCCGTCTGACTAATGAGCGCTGCTCTAAAGAGACTGATCGCAGCGGCTCTCACCCGAACTCCTTCACGTCGACGTCCAGGCCGTTCTGTACGGGCAGCCCGTTTGGGTTGATGACGTCATTGATCACGTCGCTTTCACTTTCCGTTAGCTCTTTCAGCTTCTCTCCCTCAAACGTCGTTTTCGGCTTCTCCCTCTTCTCTTCCTCCACCTCTCCGTCTCTCTGTCCCTGCGTCATGGAACGCGAACGAGAAAATAATAAATACAATATAGAATATCTATGCAAGATCTGTAAGAGTGTTTACGTAATTAAGCTGAAGGGCTCACATATGGTCCTTTCCTGAGGCAGGGGTCCAGCTTATCAGCCGGTGAGGACGACAGGACGTACTCCACCATGCTCACCCCCAGGCCACCACTTTCAGAACGCGGGGACATCACCGATCCCACCCCAACTTCACCCCCGCCGTGGAAGCCCTGACCCGGCCGACGGGACACCATGATGGGCTGAGACACGGAGTGATCTGCCGTAAAAGGGACAGAGACGCAGGATTAATGCAGGGCTGTCTCGATAACGTCTGCTGGATGATAAATCGTCCCAGAAATTATTGCGATAAATGATAATATTGCCATCTTTAAACCATTTTCAATTAATATAACAATAACGGCATATTGATGGAAGTACATACTCTCAAAGATAAAAAAAAGAATTTAATTCCTAAAGAACATTTAACAGTGGAACTGGAAAACATTTGAAATATCCAAAATAAACAAACAACCAAAACAACAATATTTATTATCCAAGGGATTCCAAAGACAGACGGCACAAGTCAGAGAAGCACTTTTAATCAAGCGCTTTTATTAGGACACAGAATAATTTTAATAGAAATTAATATAGGAATGATTTTTTTCCATTTCTGTTTTCAAAACATGAACATCCTGTAAAATATCTTCAGAGGACCAAAAATGTGCCCAGCCTCATCTTAAAATCTGCAGAAACATCTACAGTGAGGACGTAGATGTTTGTGGCGCCACAGAGCTTCAAATAAAGCAGAAAAATCTTTAGTCATGTCTACAGAAATAACTACACTGAGCTTTGATGTCATCTTTTGATTCAGACAGGGATCTAAAAATAAAACCCTGTCAGAGGTGGTTTCTGGATATTAAGGAACTGTCATTAAAGACAGTTCCTCTGCTTTAATTTTGAAGCAGAGGAATTTTTTCACTGCATCAAAAAAAAACAAAAAAACAACCAGACCGCTTAATACCTGAGGCACCCCACGCACTGTCCCTCCATTGGTCCAAGAAGATCCCTTTTGGTCCATCCTTCCCAGAGTCATCCACTTCCCAGAATTTCTTCCCAGTTAGGAGCTGCTGTAGAGACACAGAGAAAAAAGCGTTACGCAGAGTCAAAAATAAAGGAACGTTTGAGCAGAAAGGTAAAAGAAAAAGCCCATGATATTACAATTTTTATTGTAAAAAGAGGGTAAAATCTGCCTGAAGGGCTGTAGGAGTCAAAGAAATCCAGGTTGATCTTCCTGGATTTTCCATATTATGGGAAAAATGACTTTTTTAAAAAAAAAAACAGTATTTTTGGCTTTGGCATCTTACCAGCAGCCTAGACATATTCTCTGTTATTAAATCTTTGCTACATTTCAGTTACATAAGAAAAAACTTTTTTTTGAGAAACTGTGCAATGTGCACAGTTTCTCACTGTGCAATGTGCAACATGTTCTGTTTAAATGAGAACAAATGTTGTGTTTCTAGACAATAAAAGTGATTTTTACAGTTTACATTTTAAACAACAAATGATATAAAAATCCATCCTGATAGAAACACTTCAAATTTATGAATGACTTTTATTTTATTGACTTTTACTTTTAATATTTTCAGTTTGACTGGGTGTGTAAATCACATGAGCCACAATTCTGCTTAGAGAATCTTTCCGAAATCAAAAGGTGAACAGACAGTTTGGGATTGCCTGAGGACGGGTACAGAAACCTGGACCTAACTTACCTCTCCCATCGCTCGTCCTTCTAAAGCCAGAGCCTGGAAGTCCTGATTCAGCTCGTACATGGACCGCACCTGAACAGAAATGCATACTTCCCAATGAGCCTCTTAAAAAGTTACTCTCTGCCTAAAGCATGAAATCATATGAAAAGTTCCCGGTTTGCAGCTCTCTTCTGCCACACTGAACGTTGATTTTGTTTTGTGTGGAGAATCATGAAGTGCTTCTGATAGAAGAGACCATATAGGAGACAAATTACATTCCTAAAAACAACTTTCTTCTGCTTTTTTTCTTTTTTTTAGAACATGTTTTTGGCTGGCTATGGTGACCTTTTTTCATTTTTCTGGCAGTAGGCAGACAGGAAGGGAGCAGAAAGAAGAGGAGGAAGACAACCATGACGAAGACTACAGCCTCTGCCCACTGCGCCACGCGTTGCCCCAAAAAAGCAACTTTCTTCTGATGCAATTATTCAGGCAAGCTACAGATGCCACGTCAACACTTTGGGGTCAGTAAACTAGTATTTTCTTCATAATGTTCCTCAAGTCATTTTGTTGTGAAACCAGAGAAGTGATTGGTCTATTTTTCGGGTGTTTGAAGCACATATTAAAACACTGCTTGCCCCTCCACCGCCTGTTGCTGTGCACTGGATGGTCAGCTAGACACAAAAAAGGCTTTTTTTTTTCTTGGTTACAAAAAAAAAAGACAAATTCAATCAAATATGTACACACCTGACTGTCATGGATGTTGTCTCCAGTGGGCCAGCGATGTTTGCCGGGCTGCTCGCCATGCTGCCGCTGGAAGAAATAATCTACCATGGCATCGTCCTGGGAACGTCCAGCGCCTGCCACACCCTTCGGTTAAAACACAGACAGAGGTTATTACCGCCATATTGTGATAGAGTTGGCAGAAATCGGAGCTTCTGTGAGCGCAAACATGTGGAATATGCCTCCAGAGAAAATAAATTAAGCAAAATTCAAATCCTAAAATGCACTATAAGGTGAGAATCTTATTTAAAAATTCTCTACAACTATAGGACAGGGGACAAAAAACATTTACCGGTCAATAACCAGTTCAGGTTTTCATCAATTACTAAACACATTTCGTTGTGTAAACTTTGTGCTCATTGAACAATTGGGTGCAACAAATGTCAACCATAGATGGTTCCTTGATCTAGGCAGAAATTTTGAAAACGACACAAAGGAGGAATTAAAGGTTTATTTCCACTTATGCATCAAAACATATGACCTTAACCTTCCTATGATTTACTGAAGCTAAAATAAAGAACAGGAAAGGGTTTCATTGTGTTTTACAGGCCTAAAAATTTTGACTTTTTGGTTTTGATGCATTTAATGAACCACCTGGCCTCCAAATTTATCATTACTTGACCTGCGATCATCAGTCGGGGTCAACCGAGGAAAAATTCATCCACAGACTGACATTTTCTGAGCTTGCATCATCTAAACCCGCAACGAGCCGACCAGGGCTGCATGTTGACGCATAAGAGTTAGATACATTCTAACAGAAAGGAGTACTTTTCCAAATAACAGGAAAGATGACTTTCCCGCTTACTCATTCTGAGTGTAAACACTGAATTCCCCTGAAAAACATGTCTGCCACCACAAGTGGCCAAACAGCTCTGGAAACAGATGGACATAATCATCCTCTTACACAATGAATGTTATTACATTACAACAGTGACAGCTGCTTAATATTATTATTTTAAAACAAGAAAGTAGGTTCCTTCTTATGAGATATCCTAAAAGTATTAAACCAGATCAAATAAGGCATTTAGCGCAGGACTGACGTAACAAGTATCAGATCTGGTAACCACTTCTTAGATCATCAACTACAAAAGGCACTTTTAACATGTTTTTACTACACATTTTTTGCACGTTGACTGTCATTATGGTCACTATGGTTGTCAGAGCAACTAAACTGTGCTGCTTACACAGCAGCACCTCAACCAACCTGAGGAAAACAACGAAATGTTTACAATCTATGAATTACTTTCTCCATTTGTGAAGTAATACTAACAGTTTCTACAGCTATACACAGTGAAGAACATGAACTACACTTTTAGTACTTTTTCTACAAACTGACTGTGAAAAAAGTCTCTAAAAGATGTTTTTATTTAATTGCACAACAGAAGATGCAAGTGGTTTGTAAAGATAAGACGCATCTTAAAATGACAGACACACAGAACGGATTAGGTTTACCTAAAAAAAACAAGAAGTGAAGCACATTTGTTGCAATATAATTTTTCTGTTCCATTAGAGAAAACCTTTATGCTTTTAATCACGTGGCATAGTGTGGTATAATTCATTTTCAGGTTTAGTAATCATAAAAACTTGCATTTATTGCTAAATCGTACTGCTTGATGTAGGATCTATAATGCTGTGGGACCATTTTCTCTCTCAAGGTCCAAGAAACCCTGCCTGAGCATTCGGCTTCATGCACACTTGAAGAACACAATTACTTGCATGATAAATTAAAAATGATCTCGATAATTTCCATTCTGATGATTAATAATTTTTTTTAATTTATGGTTACATTTTTATACTTCCATGTGGGTCTCAACTGCTTTGAAAAACAGCCCAAGCATAAAAAAAAACACCTTGTCTGGATAATGAGCTATTTTAAAAACTTGACTAAATGTTGAGTCAAATTAATGTGCACTACACTGTTACCTAGCAACCCCAGCAGAGATGCAGCACATTTGGCTGCTGGAAAAGACGAATTATCTTGATGTTGTCTTAACCATTCAGAAACCACTTGCTGAGTCCTTGTTGGCTGTGCAGGAGGCTCTACTAATGCTTTTCAAAAATGTACATTTTTATAGTTGTGCATCTGTTTTCAGTCATTTTCACCTGTGAGTGTAAACGTTGAGTTGGTGGGCGTGGCTGGGAGCAGCAGCAGCTTATGTGGGTTTAAAGTGACAAGATGTCCTAAAACAGCTCATTCTAATAGCTCATTAGTCTCATTTTAGATGATTTTGTGCAAAACATGTAAAGAGCATGTTTTGTTTAGACTATAGACCTATCATAACCTGTTCAGGGAAGCATAACAGGTCACCTTTCAGTCCTAAACTGAACTCTGAATAAATATGTAAATGCACAAGGAAGTAAATAAGCTAAACTTTCCTGCTTTCTTTTTAATCAGATGCATCCATTGATTTATGAATGAGCCAGAAGCAGAGACGAATCAGAGTGGTGAGTATTACCTGCTGGCTGGGGGGTGTGGCCTGAGGGGTCTGTCCAGTTGGGGGGGCATGTCCTCCGCTACTCAGCACCACAGGCATGCTGGGAGATGTACTTCTATGGTGGGGGCTGAATGAATCCTGCCAGAGCACTGCTTTCCTCTTCAACACACACACACTGCTCATTCCACCACAGCCTGTTCAGACATAGACACACACACACGTGTTAGAAGACGGCTTTTGCAGACTGGTTCAATAGGCTATAGAAACACACATTTGATCCATCCAGACAAGTTTAATATGATTCCTACTGATTTATAGGCTGCTACAAAGGCCAAAACCGGAAATTCAGAGCAGCTGAACAAAAACAGTTGTAGTACTTCAACCCAAAGTGAAACTATTAAAATTTTATTTAGTAAGTCTGTATTTCATTAAAGAAACCGAGATTAAAGGCAGTTTATCAATATAAGTCTATATATTTTCAATCAATATCACTTTAAAACAGATGTTGTAGTATACAAATACTGGCAAAGCTCTTTACAATGCAGACTGGCATTTCCGACCTCAGATCAATAATCATAAACAGACTATAAATGGGAATTAGAGATGCCGGTCCACAGGAGTCGACTAATTTTGTACCTGCATCTGAAAGCTGCATTCATATTTTCAGGGAAAAGCAGTTTTCTGTGCTTTACTGGCCAAAAATGACCGCATGGCAGGTTGTATTAAAACAAACAGCACAGAGGAAAGAAGCTCATTATTTTACAGTGTTAAAACTGCATTTTGTTTAATCTTCAATTAGTCAGACTAAAATTGAAAATCACACAGATTTGCAATATGATGCTGGCAACATTTTACTTGTCGTTGGTCAATATGAGTCTGCCTCCAGCTCTTAATGAGGCTTGTTCGCTCCTTCAAGGCTGGAGCCAGAGCTGGAACTGCAGCGATGAAAAATAAATAAATAAATAAATCTAAGTGTGGGGTACTTTCAGCTCCACAAAATTGCATCTTTCAAACACAAAGCGCTGTTTGAAAGATACAGTAGTCAGCTGGAAAGACACAAATCAGCAATTTCACAAGTTTAGATATATAAAAGGGTGTAGAGCAGACCCCCAACTATTAGTAGTTCGGTATTATTTCTGTGGACCGTAACGCCAAATTATTTGTGTATTATTAGTTACTTGCGAAAATTCACAGACTTTTCAGTTACGGGCTGACGTGTACGAAGCAGCCAGTCAAAAAAAATATACATCTCAACAGACACATGATCAATATCAATAGGTAATACGTCCGACAGAATATTTAATAATTTCACTGAACTCTGATTCAGAATCGCACAGCATTCTGGGGGATGTAGGCAGAGGAAAAGGCTTTAGCTGCTCAACCTCTCACGAGGGCATCAACTAACTCGCTCACTCTGTGGTTACCTAGCAACTACCTGTCGAGTAACTTGTGGTTACCTAGCAACTACCTGTCGAGTAACTTGTGGTTATTTAGCAACTACCTGTTGAGTAAGTTGTGCAGCGGCAGCTTATTACGTGCCTCATAAGTGCTTAAAAATAAAAACAGCAGCAAAGAGTGGAAACTGTGATTAAAACAGCAAAGGTTATGTCACTAGTGTGGAGGTATTCAAGTATCTCAAGGTTATTATTAAGCCTGGCGGGCCACCAGGCTTTGCTTGTGCCCCCGCCAGGTTAAGCACTGTTTATTCATTTTACTGGGGTTTTTTTAATGTCTGCATTTTTTATAAATTTATATCTGAAGTTTGTCATCATTTGTTTTTAGTGTAGTTTTGCTATTGCTGAAATTGTTTGTGTGGTAATGTATTCTGCTATGTTTTTCCGTAATGTTTGTAGGATGTTATAACTGTTGAAGCGGTTGATTTGAATTTTGTGTTTAATTTAATTTGGTTTTGTCTTTTTGCAATGTCTGTAAGCAATGATTTAATTGTAATGTTTGGAAGGAAGAAGTGGATCGGTGCATCCCTACAAATCAACATAATGTTTCTCCAGTAAACCAGTGCAGGCTTTACCAGGCGGACATTTTCATGGATGTGGTTGTTGTTCACATATAGTTTGCACTCATTAAACAATGTGCTGGTGCTGGACAATAAAACTATTTCAATAATTTATCAATAAAATAGGTAAATCCCAGTGGATTGAGAATAAAAGTCTTGCTTACCATTTTCACATATGAATGCATCACAAATCTCAAAGTGTTTGTTAAAGACTCTCTCTGTGTGTAATGTAACTTACAGTCCGGATTGGTCGGGTTTGGTCAGGCCGAGTTATTTTGATTAGAAGGTGGAGAGGATTAAATACGGTCGGGGTGACTTAAACAGTCAAATTCTTGTTTGGTTTAGTTTAGATTGGAAGCTACGAATCAGATAAAAACTGATGATGTACATCAGGACTGGAACATGAACAACAGAAATAATGGGATGACTATTACAGCTCGACATCATAAATACAAGATGCCCTGGGGTTTTAGTTGGAAAGAAGTCCACACAGAGAAATAAAGGAATAAATTATCGTTTAAAGTTTAAAGAGACCGATGGGTTTTTTAAGCCACTTTCTACCATCTACAAGTGGGGAAGGAAAAAAGTAATGTTTTCCATATAAGATTAATTCTTTGAAATGTGGCCCAATAATAGCAAATGAAAGAATAATATGATAATGAAAAGGTTAGACACATAAAACTGAGAACTTTACTATCATAATCACTGTTTGAACAACATTTTTCCAGACCAGAGGAAGATTTGGGCAAATGTGAACCAGATTAGCCAAGCCCTATGAAATCCTTTTTTTTTTTTTTTTGCAGTTTTCATTTAAGTGTCATATTTGCTCTTAATTCATGATTTAGGATTTGTCCACATGTGATGAAAAAAAATTATATTGAGGGGAACCAAAATGAAGAAATAAACTGATTTTATTGGGCTTCAGATACACAGTTGATTTAAAAGGTGTTTGCATAAAAGCATTGCCAAAATAATTTTACTAGTACATCTGCACAATAATGAAAGACAGAGGAGGACTACCCTGGACATTGATTCTACCACTAACACAAACATCGGTTATGGCAGTCAATGCAGGGCTTTAGGAACCCAGATGCAACAACAATCATTTAGCATCCGGGTTAGAAAAAGAGCAGATGTAGAATGTAAAGTCTCTACATAAAAAGGAAACTGTCCCCAAAACCAAACTGGCTGCGATCCCACTGGCAGGAACAACTACCACCAGGCATTTTCTGAAAAAACGGAAGCGAGAGTCCGCAGTCCCACTCTTCTTTACAGAACGATTTTAATCCATCCACAATGAGGGTTTTAGAAAATAAGCAGTCTTGTTTAATGTCCTGTAACAGCATCTCAGATGGATTTTAAGTCCAAACTTTGACTAGGCCACTCCAAAACCTTGCCATAACACCGCCGCCACCACTTTTCACTGAGTATGCTGCTCCTTTTCTGGCATTCTAGTTTTATTCCAGAAAAACTAACAGCAAAATGTTTCATTCTTGTCTCAGCAGCTGACAGAATATTTTCCCAAAAGTTCTTGGAGGCCTCAAGATGCTTATTAGAAATATGTTTTTCTTTGGCCATTGAATGTTTTGACATATTTCGTCTACACTTTGACCAATAATGTACTTTCAAAACAAATAAATTAGCGGTCAAGTCATAGGTTTCTCAAAGAAGTCCAGTTAATATCCAAGATAGCTTAACGTTGGCATCACAGGATAATGAAGTCAAATGATTAAAGGACTCGACCTGCTATTGAAGATTAATTTTAGCCACAAGATGACAAAAACTCATTTAAAACGGTAACAGTAGGTACCTAATCCCTTAACTACATCTAATCTAAAACTCATGACTTAAGACAACAGCTTGAGTCTACAGTTATACAGTTATTTACATATTACAGCAATTATTTGCTTCAAGCACGATATGCCCTAAGTCACTGATTAGTTTTCTGGTTTCTGGTCCTCATGGTGCTCTCAGTGAAAAAGCTTTAGTTATAAAACTAATCCAAAGAACAGTTTGTGGTGAGAAAAAGCTGGAGAACAATATTACCAATAAATATTTCAGATATTTAGTTTTTTGTGCCATCACAAGAGTAATCACATGTCAGATTACAACGCTTTTTGTTGTTGTTTGTTTGTTTAAACACAATTTTTACTGTCTTTAGTTTTTCTGTTTATTTCTCTCAGCACGGGAGTAACAGGAAAAACAAATGTCAGTGCCTCCAAAGTACAACGAACAGCTCTCATAAGCAGAAAAACTGTTAAATCTGTTCGCCTTATCTATTTGTACCAAACAAACTCACCACTCAGCATATTGCGCAAATGAAACTATTTGGAAAAAATAACGCTATGTAAGAATGTGTGCACACAAGAGAGAGACTACTCGCTTTATTTGGAAGATATGGAGCCAAACTGGTGGCTGTCATTTTGAAAAGGTCAGAGGTGGCCTGGTTACTTAATCAGGGGAAAGAGTGAAGGCTGTGTGGTGATCAAATGCAGTTTTAAACCTGAAGAAACACGCGCGAGTTATGGTTGCAGATACAGTGACGTGCACCGTTTCTCTAAGGTCTAGAACCCTTTTCTGATTTTGTTACATTATATCCACAAAATGTAATGGATTTTAGTGACTGACCAACTTGAGTAGGTAACTCAAGTAGAAGGAAAATTGACACCTGACTTTCAAATAATTTGGACAATTTACCTCAGTGATGCTGAGAACATTGGTAAATATCGCGATTAGCGTTGTGTTTGACATCGCTATTATGATTTAGTTGAGATGTACTGTACAGCCTTAGTGGGGATGTATTTTTTCAGCAAGTACAAGCAAAGTGGTGAGGGCAGATTAGAAGATGGGTGTAGCTAAATACAGTATAGACAATAAAACCTGGAAGAGACTTCAAAGACTCGATGTCGGGGCAAAGGTTCACCTTCCAGCAGTACCACAATCCTAAACACAGAGCCGCAGTTACAACGTCGTGGCTTCGATCAAACCCAGACTCAAATCCAATCCGAAATTTGTGGTAAGATTGGAAAATTCATCTTCACAGAAACTCTCCACTCTGACTGAGCTGGAGGTATTTTTATTGAGTGGGATAGTGGTCAAACATTTTTAAGCTGGTCAAAACAAAACCCAGAAAACGGCTTTGACACAGTATGGCTACACAACTGTAAATAATACTTTGTTATCGCAAGTGAAGAACTGCCAGAACCACAGCAAATGTTCGCTAATTATTTAAGTGCCAAGCGTCCAGGCTGTCTGTGATTGCAATGCATTTGGTGACATTCATTATGTGTTTATTCTAAGTGATGTCATTATTGCATATTGCTTGTTTTCCTAATATCGTTTAGCCCCTACTGTATAACCAAGATACATCATTCACAATTTTTAAGTGCATGTGGTAAGTCAACTTCACAGTTATGCGCTACTTTGTTTCGGTCTAACATATAAAATCCCAATAAAATATTATAAAGTTGATATTTGAACTGTAACAAAGTGTGAAAAAGATAAAGCAGTATGGCTACTCTTGCAAGGTGCTGTACAGGTCATAACAGCATTAGCGGTGTCCACCAGTAGGAGCATAATTTGTGTTTTACAACCTCTCCTTATCCAACAGGCTCTAATCTCCCACTGGTGTCCCAACAGGCCAAGAAGAAGTGGCAAGCAGTCCTTTTTAAACTCATCCATATATAGTAATTACCTTTGTGTGAGCCTGTCTGACACTTTGGGTCCTCTAAACACACACAACTAAAATCACCCGCAAACATATAGCCACAAAACCAGTCGGCTAAACACCTCCAGCAGCTAAAAACAAATCAGCCTTCCAACTGGTCATTCACAAACCGAGTGCAGCCTTTGTTTTCCTGTTGCACTCTTCATTCAGCAACAAGGAAATGCTAGCTCTTCATTCCAGTTCTCTAAACACCCGGAAATCCAGCGCACACTGCTCGGTGTGCTCTCAGTTCACCTCGGCACCCGGAAACGGGCAGTCTCCCCCAGTCCAGCGGGGTTAATCATTCAATAACCGGGCTCAATCCACCGCATTCCGGGCACAGACAGGGGTGTGACAATCCCAACCTGCGGCTAACAACAGATACTGTTTGGTGCCTCCACACGCAGGCCACCCCGGCACACACACACCAACCAAACAGAAACCGTAGATGCAGGCTGAAAAAGCTTCACGCTTTCCAGGGTTTCTTTTCATGCACTGGCCTTCGCTCACGTCGGTTATCCGTGAGTTACGGAGGATTCTCTGCCCGTGTCTACCAACAATAACACGGCCTCCCGTTACAAGCTCCAACCGGTTGCAAACACGGGCTTCTAGCAATGATTTTAACTGCCTCGGTAGCCTCACGGCTTTATAATTCTGTTATAGATAAACACCCGAGGGGTTTTACGTGTCTGGCGACCCAGTTGTGTGGGTAGATAAAGCAGACGGGGATGCTAACAAAGGCCCGAAAACTGTCTGGAGCGGAAGAACCGACACAAGGGGAGGAAGGAGCCAGGCAGCAGAAAGGTGCACTGCCGCTCCAGCTTCACAAAATCCTCTTATTTCACCACTTCCTGGCCCACTAAAGCTGCAATATCTGCATCGGGGCGTCGATAACTAAAATCTGGAGAAACAGTGGAGAGAGTCAAAGCGATACCTACCGGCGGAGAGGGTGGATGGTCGCGGATTTCGGCCCCAGTTTCTCTCTGACACCCCGGGCTTTCACTCCGACAACATGGCGGCACGACGGAGGAGCAGGCAGCAGCGCCGCATGACGGGAAGGGATGAGAGGGAGCGTACGGCTCATTGCGCCTGTATGGCAAGCCGTAGCAGCATCTAATCAAACCAAAGTACTAAAATTGTACTTTAGATATAAATAATACGTTAATAATACTTTTGTGGTTTAAAGAGCATGACTAATATCCTCAACAAATGGGGGAAAAAATAAACATTAGCATTTTGTATACATTTTAGCACTAGCGAATGATAAAATAACACATTAAACTATCATTCAAATTGCATTCTGGATTAAAATGGTGTGTTTTGAACAGCACAAAAATGTTGAAAGGACAGAAGTGGTCCTTTGTAGTTTAAAAAGGATAAGAGCAAGTTGGAGAAAAATATAATTTAAAAAATAAATTCCAAAATACATCACCTTCTCAAATGTTTTGGCACTTAAGTGCAAATAGTTTTACAAGCAAACAGAGACAAAACGATCACAAATTGTTCACGGACTCAGAAAAGCACATTCTGACACATGAAATCAAGTGACTTTGGTATATAATTTTTAAAAATATGAACTTTTAAATTGTTCAAGTTTTTATTCTGTTATAAATTTTGAGTCTTGCCTGAGCAATAGGCTTCATTAAACTCTGGAAATCCTATTACGACTTTTGGTTTTGATGTGCCACTCAGTAGTTTGGCTTAAATTGCACATTCTCACATCTACAATTTGGAGATAGCAATCAGCCTAACCTATATGTTCTATGTGGCAATTAACCTGATCCACACATTATATTATGTTTTTAGTTTCTAAACTGAGCAATCAAATCCAGTAGTCCTCTGAAGTTGGAATTGGCATTAGGAAAGTCTGTGACCTCAATTTCTGCTTCAAAAGAGCTGGCACATAATAAAGTTTGTGAGAGTTTGACAAAAAAATAAAATAATTTAAAAAAAAGCTATTTACAATCCATAATATCACTGTAGATATTTCAAATATAGTTTTTCTTCCTGTTATGGTATCTGATGTCTGACATTTTTATTTAACCTGTTATAAATGTGTACCGGATAGTTACAGTCAAATGTTTAGTTATTCAAAGTAGAGGCATTTCAAACAAAACTACTATTGAATAATTGTATTACGTTACTAATTTGTTTGGTTATGTTTTGCTTAATATTACCCCACACACAGCTTTCAAGCAGATTGGTAAAGCATAATGTCATTTTTTTTTCCTGTGACATGGCTGAAAAAGCGTGAGGACAACAGAAAGCTGTTTCTTTTGCCACTATTAGTAAGAACGATGAACATCTAACAGCCTCACAGTGGTTGGCAAACAAATTAGGCGCATTACTGCCCCTTGTGGAAATATTTATAGCATCAAATTACAGCAAAACGATTACCTTTCGATATGATGGCCGTATTAAATGATCAAATGTGTTAGTAGTTATCTTTTTGAATGTTGGAACATCTATTATCGTTAAGTTTTGAACATTTAAAATCATCTTAACAATGTCTGGATTGTTCTTCATTTTACATAAAATAAATAAGAATGAAATAATTTATTTAAAAAAAACCCAGTTTATCCAGTTACCATGGCAGATGTATGGCAGATATCTAAAATGTTTCTTCTTATTTCAGTTCTGCTTCAGCTATCCATGCTTTCCAGACATACATATCGCTTTTATGTCATTTTTCTTATTAAGTAATTGCTGTTTGATGAGGGTGAAAAAGTGCTTTCTTATATCGTAAGTATGAACTCCATTCCGATTGTAGAATATTCACACAAGAAATAATTTAAGTTTATCAAAATGAAATATAAGTTCAGAAGGAACTCTGTAGTTTATCATTATTATTATTTATTTCCTTATGTGTTTAAAACAAGAATCCACTAAGTCTTTGTGGTGGATTCCCAACATGGTGCATTACTGCCCCCTTTTGGTAGAGTTTATAGCACCTCGTCGCTGCTATGCATTGGGAGAAAATCAAATATTGCCTCTGAAAACAATGATTAAAAGGCAAATTTGATTTATTAAAATTTTTTGCACATTGATTTGAAAAAATTCAAGCAGTAATGTAAATTCCTTAATAAAATCTTTTGTCATGTTATATTCAAAATTAAGTAAACGGAATATTAAATGTGTTTCATTTAGATATATGTCTAAAAAAACCAATGCGACTGAGTAATGAAGAGGGGTTCATTAAAATCAAAAATGCAAATTTCTCCTGCTGATGATTCTGTTTTAGATATCCGAAATAACAATGATGTCCTTCACAGAACGTGTTGGTATTACACAGAATGGGGGGGGAAAAAGTGAAATCAATTGTCCTATGACAAACGTGTAAATTATCTCCAATGTCAAATTTTTCTGAATGCCTGAATTTTTTTATTTTGTCCAGGAAAAGATTAATATTGGCAAAAATAATGTCTTCCCATTTATATGATGAATTAGCTTGCCATAGCCTCCAACAGAGTTAAGAGGGAGGGTTCACATCGCACCGGTCCCTTTGTTAAGCCCCAGTGTCTTGTCTGCTGGTATTGTTTGCCGTATTTGTTAAGGTGTTGTTTTTAACCCCATTCACAAAGCTGGTCGTGCTAAAGATTTGCTGTACTTGCTGCTGTTTCAGTAAAATAAACTAAATCCCAGAAAATTAAATAAACACTAATTAATTGGGTAAAATACCGTAGCTAATAATGACTAAGATTTGGCGTTGATGCCAGGGAATCATCAATTAGAATTATGTGAAGAATGTTGGTATTAATCCTCAGTTTGTTGGGCGGTGGTGGAAAGATGTCTCGCGGTGGTGGATACATAAAGCAGCCGGGTCTCCACGGCAACGGGTTGCGTGCAGCCATGGCAGCGGCGCGCTGCACCGCACGGCCATCCAGTGCGTGGCTTCAGGACGCTCCGCTACATCCCAGGAATGTGAAGGGACGGCGTAGAAAAGAGAGGGGATGTTACTCGGAGAATAAATAAATAATTAAATAAAGAGACCCCCAGCGGGCATTTGGGAATGTGCCAGTGTCCACCCAGACACACACACACCCACACACAGAGGGAGAGGGAGAGAGAGAGAGAGTGCTGACAGTGTGTGGATGATGTAATGCGGATGCAAAACATTCCCGTTAATTGGGTAACCTTTAGAGAAATATGGACACTTTTGGGACATTGACAGGCCGCTTGTTTGCTTTACGCCATGGATAAACATAGTCCAAACGAGAGTAATGAGTCATATAAATAGCGTGGAAACAGAAGATTACACATAATTTATTATACCCTGGTGGGCGATAAATAAGTAAACAGTTCAGGCTGACTTGTGGTGGAAAGAACTGCATACCAGATTACATTTATGTAATTACAGGGTAAAATGTAAGGCCAGATTTATTTTCTATGAGCGTTATGTTTATGGAGGACATAAACATAAAAAAAGGAGTGGGCAAGAGGGGCAGACAGAGACCAACTTCCATACTTTATGGAGATAAGATTAGAGATTTATTTTGATTCATGATTATTTTCCTTTGTTTCTCTTTGCAATGCATAGATGTGTAGTGTCACAACATCCCAGAAACATCCACCTAGCTATTTAATTTTTCTTTTTTTTTTTAATATATCAATTAATTTATTTTCCTGTATTTTATCAGAAAAAAACCTCAAACAGATAAAAAAATTTGGGGAGGGAGGTCTGGCGGAGAGCCATGTTGAGACAGACATAAAACAAAGTAGTTAAAATATAAGGCGGTAGAGATTTAATCAGTCAACATCCAATCATAAGTGGAGGAAAATTCAAGTTATGCATTGGTCTGATCAGAGTTCAGAACTGAAATCAGGATAAATCCTGTTAACATCCACCCGCCAGAAGCCGCCAGAAGCTTATGCACAATTGTTTTACATTCCGAAATGCCAATGGTCACAAAAATAGTA
>CAEFZY010010372.1:0-12941 GCA_903066815.1 Brachyrhaphis roseni
TCCACTGTATTTCTACTTGTGCAGTTTGAAATGTGTAAATTAGAGAAACTGCTTACATATATGTGAATGTTGAAGAACGCATTTATGCATTGTGAACCATGGTGTATATTTACAAATCTTGTTGTTTGCATTGTGAATCTTTTTGACGCTAATTTAGCTACATAGGATTAGAAGTAGAGATTTTAAACAAAACAGAAAGAAATTATTAAAAATACAAAACTGTTCACAAGTTTGAAATCGCGAGTCTGAGTCGAGTCGTAAGTCTTTATATGCCACTTATGTGCAACTCAATTTCTGTTGTACAACATATTAGGGTCATGGTAAACTTAAAAAAAAAATTATAATTTCCGCCAAAAAATTTCTAGAAAAGACAAGAAAATTTCTGAGTTCCAAAAATGTTAAATTTGGGAGAAAAAAATAAATTAGGTTAATCTTAGAAATTTTCATGAGAAGACTTGGAAAAGTCTGAGTTTAAGAAGTCAAGAATTTTCTAGAAAAAACTTCCAAAAAATTCCAAATTTTTTTTTCCAAAAAATCAAAAACTGACTGGAAATTTCCAGAATTTTCTTCTAGCAAATTTTCAACTTTTCAAACTCTGAAATTTCTTCTTTTTTCTTGAAATTTTCTTAGATTAATCTGAAGATTTTTGAGTTTTTGGCAGAAATCTACTCCTGCTTTGTGTTTTTAAGGTGGCTCTAATGCGCCGTTTTGCTGCTGCGCCTCATAGCCGCTTAAAAATAAAGAGATTGGAAAGGAGAAAAGTGGAACAGCTCAAGTGGAAACTATGGATTAAAATATAAAGGTCACATCACCAGTTTGGCAGCGTTTTGGATATTTTACAGGTTCTCATTGGTAAAAAAAATTAAAATTATGAATCCTTTTCATTCTAATTCATAAGTGAGGATCATTTTCCGTTTATCTCTTAGATAAAACTCAACAAAACATGCTGAATATGTGAGAAGGGGCATAATGTTTTGCATAGCCATCTCCATCTGTTGCCCTGTGGCTTCAGACTTCTTATTTAATGCACAGAAACGTTTGGCTCCATCTGCCCAAACTGCTCATTTGTCCTTTAAAGCGATCTGCTGGAAGCCGCTGATGCGCCGCGGCTGAAATGCAGCAGTAAAACGAACACATCTATAATAAACCCAGCATGCAGAGCAGCAACACCCACCAGCAGATGGCACTAATGCATAAGCCCCTGCTGTGCTGGCAGAGCTGTTGCTGGATATTGCGTCGGAGACTAAATTCATGCCTTTTAAAGGATTAGGCTCACCCCCCTCTTTTCAGCACAAATCTCATTATAACTCACATTCAGCCGACTGGGAGGACACAACTCCTGATTTGAAACAACACACAAAGTGAGGAGGAGGTATGACGAGTCAAAACAATATCTGCTGGAGTAAAATACAAACTAACACCCATTTTCTGAGTAAGTCCCGTCTCCTCCGTGTGTTTAATGCCTCTTGACTCCAAGCTCCTCTGGGCATTGTTGCTTCATTAATGAATGCAAATAGAAAGGCTTACTTCAGTGGTGGAGTATGAATAATGGAGGCGCTCCAGTGATGCTATGCAGCTTGAAGTGGGATTAACCCCATTTGTGGGAGGGATGGGTGTTAAGAGAGGAGGGTCAGAGATGGGTTAAAGAAACGCACCTTGACGTGGATCTTGATGGGAAGTGGGATGCCTTCTTTCAGCTCTTTGGTTTTCTCATTGAAGTCCTTGCAGAACTGCCCGATGGGGATCCCTTTCTGCATTTTATAGAAAAAAAAAAGAGAGACAAACATGAAAAAACGATGAACGGCTGAATTTAAAATGCATGAGCTCAGAGATCATCCAGCTGAATATCCGTCAGAATACAGATGGCACAGCTGCTGTCAGTCAATCTGTCAAACGCTCGACTATATCCACACGGGGCTGAAACGATTAATCGGATTCAAAGCGATTAATTGTCAACTAATTTAGTAATTGATTAATCATAATCTGGAGTACATATACTGAAAAAACAACATATTCACCGCAGTTATTCAGTCAAAGCTGTACAAATATACTTAGATTTTCTATTTAAGATAAAAACATATTTGCCTGTAAATATGTTTTATCCAAAACTCAAGTGGCACAGCTTTAGCTTCGCCTGTAGCTTCACTAAAAGGAATGCTATAGGATTGCATTTTAGGCAATAAAATGTTTCTTTTCTTATCTAAAAATAGAATTGAATAATTTATTTTATTTGCATCCTTTAATTAATTTATAATATTGCATAGAAAAAACTAAGAAGTTAAATGGAAAATCAGTTGAATGTGCTAATTTTTTATCCAATTATTGATTAATCGTCAGAATAATTGATTACTTTAGGGTGTTTTCACACTTGATAGTCCAGTAAACCAAAATTGCAACATTTGCTACATTTTCAGCTGCTTTGAAAAACCTGTTCACCTCCTCACCTGTGGGGGCGCTGCAACAAAAACTACTGAAGGAAAAAACATGAAAACCTATAAACAAGCATCAGATTTTTGCAGTTATAGGATTTCTCTATTGTGTTTGGTAAAAGACCACAAGCGTTTTTTCTCGCTAGCGTTAGACTCTTACGTTTGTTTTGGTTGTATTTACCCAGAATGCCTTGCTCTGTAGTCCACTTCCTGTATCTGGAGCGGCCTCCGGTCTGCCTGTCATTCACATTATGCATTCAAACCGCACCAGAGTTCACTTCAATCAAACATAAACCCAGGTTCGTAGGCGGACCAGAGTTTGTTTTTTTAGTCAACATTAAAGTTTGATTGTGCATTCACACGTCCCCAAACGAACTGGACTTTCTAGACAAACTGGAATCAAATTAAAGCAGATTAAGAGTGTATTCACAGCAGCCCTGTTTAGTTTTCTTTAATCAACTTCTAGTTCTTATCCCAAGGAAGTCCGGTTCATTTGGCAAGGTGTGAATGCGCAATCGGACTCTCATGTGAACCAAAAAGGCGGACTCTGGTTCACCTACAAACCTTGGTCCCGGTTGAAGTGAACTCAACCGATATGCGGTTCAAATGCATCTCCAAACGCCACGCATACCAGAGACCGCTCCAAAAGCAGGAAGTGGATGAAATTGCTTGGCATTCTGGGTCAATAGAGCTAAAATAAATGTGCCAGTCTAGTACTCGCAGAAGAAATGGTTCACGCTTTTACCAAAGACAAAATCCTACAACCGCTAAAGTTTGACGCTACTCCATTTTTGTTTACATTTTGTGAAGAGAAAGTTGTGCTCAGGGGCTTCTTCTGAGGACTTTTGTGTCGTTTCTTTCTTTCCTGGTGCAGCGCCACCACAGGTGAGGAGGGGAACAGGTTTTAGTTTGGATCCTTTGAAACAACGGAAACCCAACAGCTGATAACTTCACAAATTTTTCAATTTTGATCCCCAATCGAACCAAGTCTACCGGACTATCAGGTGTGGGAATGCCCTGAAGTAATCATTAGTCGCAAGCCTAATCCATACATGTGAGCGGTCCAGGAAGCGAGTCCAGGCCGCGCTGTCACCGCAGCTATGACTGAATGCATGTTGAGGCCCGGAGCCAGAGCGACCCGGTGATGAACGAGCTTCCATTTTCCTGGCTCCTGCAAGGCCAACCGGAGCGAAAGCAAAATGGATGGGTGACATTAAGTCAACACCCGGCCAACTCTGCGTTTCTCTTCGCAGCTGAATTCAGAGACAAAGACTTATAAAGAATCAAATTAATGCAGCCGAATTTTAAGCTGACCTTCACCCGCCATTTTTCCCCAAAGGCAACACGCTGACTGAAGTGTTCATTTTAGAAATGAGGGGGAGAAAAGGGGGAAAAATGTTTTTTTTTATACAGAGTTTAATGGAGTTGTGAGCCTCTGCTGCTCCACAACAGAGCAGAACCCACTTTAATAATGACTCTGATGAAAAGTCAGTCACCCTGAGACATCCGTCAATGACAGGCTGGGTAAAGACATTTATACGAAGCTAACGGAGCGGCAACTTTTCCGAACATCATCTCTCCACTAAAGGTTCCAGGAAGCACCTGATGAATGCAAATCAGTTGCTGCATCTCTGTCACTTTATTAGCGCCTAAAATGCTCCGCGTTTCCCGCTCGCTTCTCTTTGCAAACACAACAAAGTGATGTTAAAATAACAAGCAGGTTGACTTTTTATTTGTGGAGGTGGGGGGGGGGGGGGGGGGGGGTGTATCCAGATTAGAAGATCATACAGGAGGAATGAAACACACCTCCGTCCCTGGAGTCCTCAGGCTTTACCTTCCCTCCCCTTCCTACTAATTAATCGTAATCCCATGTGACAATCTTCTCCCCCTCTCATAAAACAACACAGGAAAGGTAAACAAGGAGGGATGGAGCGGTACAGGAAAGTCTAATTAAATATGGATTAATAAAAGACTGTGATGTTGGGCATGAGTCAAAGCAAACCCTGGGGCTCTGCCTTGCACATTCAGCACCCGCTCCTTTCCCTCTGTTCAGCCCCTGTCGAATAATGACTCTCCAACAGACTCAGACAGGCTTTCATTCGCCACACAAAGCCATGAAAAAAGGCCAGGAGATAAAGCCTGAGACCTCTAAAACGTGCTTAAGCGCAGACAGTAGTGGGAGAGCGCTAAAGATAGAGAGGCACGGTCTGTCAAAGCGAAAATACATGAAAAGAAGCAAAGAGAGTCACGGACATGACCCACCAGAGAGAGATGATTAGAATGCAACAAGCTAATTTAGAAAAGTACAGATGCATCTGTCTGCGTCCATCTGTTCCTGCATTTAACATCTGTATCTCCTAGTTCTACAATAAAGCAACTGGAGGTGGATCTTGACCCGATTTAGATGACTTGACTCAGGTTTCTCTTTGCCATAAACGATCTTATCTGGTGGAGTCTGAGCTCAGATTCAACACACACTGCAAAAACACAAAATCTCAAGCATGTTTTCAATCTAGTTTCTTCTGCAAAAACACTTTCAATAAGACAAAACTAATTACAAGTACATTTTCAGCAAAATGTAGGAGCTTATTTTATGTAATTAATTCCTTAATATTGATGAAAAATAACTCGTTGCATTCTCAGATTATTTCACTTATAACAAGACTTTTTCCCATCTGCCAATGGAAAAAGTTAATTTCACTGTTACCAAAAACTTGGGAGGATTAAATTGTTGAAAACGTCCTCATACAACGAAGACGTAAGAGTTTTTGTTTTGCTAGAACAAAATGGCCAACTCAACTTGCCAGCTTCTTGAGCTAATCTGAAGGAAGAGTTAAATGTTTTACAGTGCGCCTCTAAAAGCTGGTAGACGTCCGGCCAACGTCTAAGTTACACGGTTCAATCATTTACCTGCAGTAATCTCTGGTACTGAACCCGGTCTGTCCTGCAGTCTTTGAACGCAGCACAGAGTTTGGCATGTCATGAAAGCATCGTTGATGGTTGGCTCCCCCAGCTCCACATGACATTTATCAGCAAGACGAGAGCTGGAACGGCAACATCCATGCGCCGGCCAAATTGCTAACCCCGCTCACCGCATCTGAGCATCTAATCATCCACAGGCTCAAGCTGCCGGATAAATCCTCGTTTCTCAACCGTGGCTGATTAGGAGCTCTCCAGAATAAAATGGCTGCAGCCCTTGAACCGCGGCGGAGGCCTTCCACGCCGCTGCCCGTGGACAAGGACGTCTTCAAAGCCCTTTGAGATCCTGGGCGGCGGGATTAGACACTAATCTAAGACGATATTTCCTCGCTGTCAAATGCGGAGTTAAGTAATTGCGATTCGAAACCAGCGCGGCGGGATGAGTTTTATTACTCGTAATTATGGGAGCAATTAGACATTCGCAATTAAAACGTGAGGAGTTTCCGTTTGATTCGACCCTTTTGCTGCTGCCGCCGCTGTCTTTTCTGACACTCCGTCCCTGTTAATGTGATTGGCCTTTCAGCTTCACTAACTCTTTTTAACAAGATGTAGCGCTGGCGTGGAAGTGGAGAAAGAGACAGCTGAGGTGTATGGAGGCTGTCAGAGTGCGGCGAGCGACTGTGGTCAATATTTGAACAGTGGTGGACGGAGGGTCCTCATGAATACGGGCCAGAGCGCTGCGATGTTTATGCATGAACGCTTTGTCCTTGTTTTCTTCTGATGAGACGCTTTAGAGGGGAGATGTGAGCTGCTGACGCAGGGAAACTCACCGTCTTCTTCTCTTCCTCATTTGTCGTCACATCCAGACGTTTATAAATTATGATACCAAACACATACAAACAAAATGATTCACTGAGGGTGAAATGGTTCCAAACCAACTTTAATAAATGGCTGGGTGGCTGAATCTCCCTCAGGATTTCAGGCCCCAAGCATCACACTGCCACCACCGTGTTTCTCTGCAGGTATTTGATTTTACTAGAATGATTAATTTTATGAAACATGGCCGAAAAAAAAAGGAAGGACAGAAGAAAGAAGGAAAGGATGGGTGGACGAAAACAAGAACGGCTGAATGAAAGAAATAAAGGACAGGAGAAAGTATGATAAGGTGAAAAAGAAAGAATGGATGATGGATGACAGAAAGAAACAAGGAAAGGAGGAATGAAAAGATTAAAGAAAGACAGGATGAAAGTAAAGAAAAGCCAAAAGAAAGAAAGGAACTACAAAAAGAAGGATGAATGAAAGAAAGAAAGGACAAATGAACAAAAGAAAGAAAATGGATGAAAGGAAGGATGAACAAAACAGGCAAAATGCTAAAAAGAAAGAATGGATAAAGGAAGAAAGAAGAGAAGAAAGTAAGAAAGGATTAAAAGATGAAATGATGGATGGACGACAGAAATAAAAAGAGAAAGAAAGAACAGAAGAAAGGCTGGATGAAAGAAATAAAGGACAAAGGGAAGGACAAAAGAAAGAGAGAAAAAAGGACAGAAAGTTGCAGCAACAGGCGATCAAATATGAAGATAAAGTCTGGAAGTAAAAGCCGGGGCAGGCAGCAGGATTAATTGCCCCCGGCCTTGGAGGGCAGCTGATTAATTGCCCCTGGCAGTCGGCATGGAGGTCTGCGATGGCGACGGAGGTGTTGGAGTGAAGAAGAGGTGGAGGGAGGCGAGGTTAATTAAACCCTTTAGTGTGAACCGCTCTCATTCATTACCTTCATTAACTCGTTCATTTAATCTGCGGCGGCGTTTTGTCACGCGCTTCCCGCCGCGGCGGATCCGGTTTCACGCCGAAGCCCTTCGGCTTCAGGGGGCAGAGGTAACCAGGATACCAAAAACCACAAAACACCGTTTAAAAAGACACACGCTGCTAAACGCTGGAAATAAACTCTGAGCTTTTCAGGGTGGAATCAGACTTAAAAATGGGAAATAGAAACGATTTTCAGAGTGAAATAAAAGAGCAAATGGAAACTAAAACTGCTAAACCGCTTTTTAAAATTTATTCAGGTAATCTTTGTCTGATAGAAAATATTTAATAATCTGAAATGTTTAAGTATGAAAAAACAGATATTTGTAAAAAGGAAAACATTTTTACAAAACAATAAACAACAAAGAAAGAAGGAAAGAAAGAAAGAAAACAGTTTGAGGAATTTCAGTGTGAAGCTGCAGATGTTTAATTTAGACAGGAAAGAAAAAAAAGGAAGGAAAGAATGAAGGACGGAAAGAATAAAGGACAGATAGGCAACAGGGAGAAAGAAAGAAGGAAGGAAAGACAAAAGGAAAAAAGGATGGATCCAAGAAAGAAAAAGGACAAATGAAAAGACGAACAAAAGAATGGATGAAAGGATGGATGGAAGAAAGAAAGGACAAACTGGAGAAAGAAAGGAAAGACAAAAGAACGGATGAAAGTAAGAAAGCAAGAAAAAAAACAAGGGACAAACAAAAAATGGACAAATGGAAGGATGGAAGAAAGAAGGACGAAAATGGACAAAATAAGAAAAGAACAAATGGAAGGATGACAGGAAAGACGACAGTGGAAAATAAAAGCGATTATGAAAAGAACCGGTCAAATCAGTGGAAAGTCAGCGGAGCAAAAACAAATCTGGGATTTTTATTTAGAACAAAAACCAGGTAAGCCTCTCATTCATCGGGGGTTTCTATTGTTGCTCTAAATAGACACAACCTCCCCGTTCTGTTTGCACCTGGCACCAGAAGAAGAAGAAGAATCAGCCTTTTGAGGGCCGGGTGAAAGCAGAGCGAGCGGCGAACAAAATGGATCGCACAACTACAAAACATCCCATTTTCAACTCCATTAGGCCGCCCTCACAGACGCCACACTGTTGTGCTTTTTGCCACTTCACATGATTAATCACGTGCGGCGGCTGAACTGCAGGCGGCGGAGATGAATGAAGGGAAAAAATAACGCATCGACACACACACACACACACCCCAACCCGAGCGTCAGGTGAGGGGATGGAGTCAAAGAGACCTGCTGACACCTGGTTTGAGTCTGTCATGAAAACCGCTCAGAGTATTTATGGAGGGAGATTTTTATCTTCAAGAGCAAAAACCTCAAAGATTTTGTTGGACGTCTGCCTGCAGATTTCTTATTTTCTAAGAATATTGGAAGAATCCACTGAAAACACACAAAATGTACAACGTAATTTTGTCTAGTTTCTAGTGTGAACATCTTAAAGGGGCGTTTTATGTTTTTAAGCCACATTGTGTCATTTTGTTATTAGCGTTGCGCAGCGCTCTCACTGAGTGGTTGACGAAAGCTAAGTGCTAACAGCATAACGTCCAATTTTCAAGTTCGGCCCGTGGGGATTTTACTGATTCATGATAATGTCCGGGTTTTTGTCGTTTTTATGGGGACCAATAAGCATCCTTAAAATAATCACTGCATGTGTAAATTATTTTTGCTACAACAAGCTGCAGAAACATTTGACCTTTTCCACATTTCCAACACATTCTGACCACAAACCTCAGTGTTTTTTTTTTTAAGGTGTAACTAACCCGAATCAGTATCAAACGATATTAAACCTCAGATATCTGTATCGGTATCGAAAGTGAAAAAAATGAATCGGTGCATCCCTGATTCAGCTGGTAGAGACTTTTAGCTGCAACTCTGGCAAAAAGATTTTATAAAGGACACCATGTTGGAGAAAAAATACAAAATATATTCAAATATGAGGAAATGTTCAATTAGTGTGAATACTTTTCCTGTTCTGTTTGTGTCTCTGCAGTGCCGTTTGTACTTTATATGAAGGTTTAATAAACTACAAAACGGTGAATTAATATAACTCTTCCCCTCATTTAAGGTTTTATGTTGTAGCTAAAAACAAACAAAAAAAATGCACCAAAACTTGCAAGATTCTGGGAACAAAATGTTTCCATGCATCCCTGCTGCGAAGGAAACGGCTATAAAAGTTACATTCCAGGCTCTGCTGTCAATCACACATCACATAAAACTAAAGGTTGCTCCAATGCACTTCTGCTACAAACCAAAGAGGATTTCTGTCTCTTGCTGTTTGTCCCCTTTCTGCAGATTCTCGTGCGGCTCTGTTTATTGATTACACAGAACAAGCCTCTCAAACTCCTTCTCTCTGCTGGAGGCGAGCTGCTCCAGGCTTCATTATCAGCTACCTGCAGAACTGTTGGCAATCAGCTTGAATTATGGGCAACACAAGAGCCAGATTTTGACAAGGAAGATTAATGTTTGGAGTTAAAATCAGGCGACATCTCTGGTTGAGGCCTCTCGCCGTGATAAGTTGGAGTAAGAGCAGGAAAATGACTCCTGCGTGTTTGTGGAGGTCACTGCGTGTTGCACGGCAGTGACAGACTGTAACCTCATGCGTCCTTCCAAACTTCCCCCAATCATATCCGAGGCAGAAAGTGATGAGTGCACAGTACTGTGGACAGCCGGGCCGCCTGGCTGCCCACTCGTCTATTCTCCAGCTCTCCATCTTTTGTTTTTTTTCCTCTGTGAAAGTGAGCCAGTGAGCGAGTGACCTTCAACCACACCCAGTGGGAAGAAGAAAAGACAAGAAGGGAAAGGAGACGAAGCAGCATGGATAGAAAAAAGAGAAGAAGACTTGAAAAGCACATATGCTATTATAAAAAAATAAAACACTGGGGTGAGGAAAATGGAAAATCTCTCCTCTCTTGGAAGCTATCGGAGCGGGGAGCTGAATCTGACAAGAAGGATGACTCTCCATCGCTCTTCTCTCCAGTCTGATTAAACCTCTCGCTCCACAATAAACCCAACACTCTGCAAGCCTCAGAAATGAGCAGAGCTGAGGACCTGAGCCCCGGCTAAAAATGTTAAAACCTTGAGGCTACAGCGACGCTGTGACATTCAAAATGTGTCTGACAAAGGAACCGAAATTGAATTCTTGAAGACGTAATGAGCCAGACGTTTCCAAAGATTCATTTTTCCCAACAAAATCTGTCTGTGAAAATTCCCAATCCTCCTGTTTGAACACGCACAAAGCCGCCAAAAAGAAGTTAATCTACAACAGAAGGATAATTTCCTCGTGTGACGAAGGCAGTGAGCAGACAGAAGGAGGGCTAATTAAAGTTGTAACATCTGCTTTTGGAGCTCCAACTCTGTCTGCAGGCTAGAAACATCTTTCGCTCCACTTCCACTGCTTCTCCTTTAAGCGATGATGGGTAAAATAAGCTTTCTGCAGAAAAACAAAAAAAGGTTCTGAAAACAGTGGCGGTTTTTGATACGGGTCACATCCAAACCGGAGCAGGAGGAACCAGATCTCAGGAAGAATAGGAATCCATCAGCTGCATCATAATGTTTGTTGAAACTCTTATTTACAAGCATAGTTTCTTAAAAGTCAGAAAAGCAAATGTAATCTGAAACTGACATTTAAAGATGACCTATTATGCATCCTTGAACAAATTAGGATGGCTTTATGGGTGACGCAAAACATGTTTATTACATTTTTGTGCACAAAATCACTCTTAGATAATGAGATTTTAGTCTACTTTAAGACCTTTCATAATGAGCTTTTTTAGGGCGTCTTGTCACTTTAAATCCAAATAAGCTGCTCCTGGCCATGCCACCCAACTCACACATAAAAATGGCTGCCAACAGATACACAACCATACAACTCTACAGCTTTGAAAAGCATTAGTGGAACCTCCTGTACGGCCAACAACAATTCAGCAAGTGGTTTTTGGATGGTAATTCAACAACAAAACACTTGTCTTTTCCAGCAGCCATTGTACAGCACATACAGTAGTAAAATCAAACAAGGGTTGCTAGGTAACGGCGCAGTGTGACTTAACAATCAGGAGCTTTTTGAAACGACTCGTTTTCAAGACACCAAGAAACATAAACTTATTGCCAAAAGATGGCTGGGTTGTGTTTTTTTAAGCCCAAATGCCAACCAGTAGCATTTGCTACCCATCAGTAGCATTGGGTGCAATGTGCCAATAAGAACTACACCCAGATATTTCTTTAAAATATTTTAGTTACTCGCTTCTAAAACAAAATATGTGAATAGGCGAATATTATATATGTGAAGAAATCAATCTCCTCTGGATTCTTCCAGAGCTAACTAGAAACAACCAATCAGAGCCAGGAGGCGTGTTTTAGCGCTGTCAATCACCCTCCGTGTGGCCATCCAACTCCTGTACATTCCCCTCTTGCTCTCTGCTACACTGCAGCTAGCATAGTCTGAATGCTAAGGCTATTTGGCTTAACCATTGATGACGGCAGATAAATAGTTATCCTGTAACAGTAAGTTGTTTTTCCACCAGTAACTTATTTAGCAGCATGTAGATGAGTTGATTGACAGCGTTAAGACCCTACTCCTGGCTCTGATTGGTTGTTTTTAGTTTGGAGCGGTGAATTTCTTCTGAGAGCAATAGGAGCTTGATCTTTTAACAGATTATGTGTCTCATATTATAACGTCACAACCAGTGATGGCATAGTTACTTTGAAAAAGTAACTTTAATCTGATTACTCCTTGAAAAAGTAACTTAGTTAGATTACTGATTACATGATTTGGAAAGTAACTAAGTTACATTAAAAGTAACTTTTTTAGTTACGTTCAGAAGCTGCTAACAACAACTCTCCGCCACCTGTGAAAATTACATTGATCTTTGCCAAAACTTAATTGCAAGTTTATAACGGTAACATCAACAATGTGTCTCCACTCATAAGAAGGGAAAATTGTTTAATGGTTACAACAGTACAAAAAAAAAAAAAAACTTTAAGAATTTGTGCTGTGTGTTCCAGTATTGTCTGGAAAACTATAAATGGGATTTTAGACCCCACCCGCCCCATCGTCCACGTTCTGCGTTACGGCCCTGCGTTTGGTGTCAGAGCGCAGCGCACAGCGCTCCTCCTGCGGCTCCACAGTTCAGATGTCCCGCTGCACAGATTTGTGACGCTTATCTTAATATTAATAATTGTAATGGCGTTTAGTTGCACAGCTTTACGGACTCGTTCATTCGTGGCTGTTTTCACGTTTATTGCGCTGATCATATTAGTCTCCATGTTTGCAGTTTTCTGGAGCGCAACGCGAAGCTCGACGTCATTCAGAGGTAAAATATTAACTTGACATTAACAAAGACACAGCGGGACGGATCATTCGGGCAATGATGGACTAAAACTAACTGGATGTCAGACAAATTCTGGGGTTTATGTCAAGCGACTTTAGAAAAAAACCAAACAAACCCAAAGCTGCTTATAATAATCGGACGTGGCAGCAAAACTCAAAATAGTTCCTGTTTTTCCAGCAACAAAATGCGCATCTTCCTCCATTGTTTATGTTTCTGTCGCATAGAGACGCGTAGAGGAAATAAAATTAAATTACAAAAGAAAATAGTAACGCAAAGTGATTTCGATAAGTAACTTTAGTTTGACTACTGGATTTTAAATAGCAACGCGTTAGATTACTCGTTACTGAAAAAAGTAACGCGTTACTGATTAACGCGATACTGACGTCACTGGTCACAACATTGTGGCACTTTTAACCAATATGTAAAAAAAAATCATAAAATTTACATATTATGATTA
>CAEFZY010010374.1:0-22625 GCA_903066815.1 Brachyrhaphis roseni
CATAGCACTAACAGGGCTGGTTAAAAAAAACATACCGGTAAAAGTCACTGAGAGCTTCTTAATCTTCCTCCTGAGCATTGAGCCGCTTTGGTAGCATAGCACTAACAGGACTGGTTAAAAAAAACATACCGGTAAAAGTCACTGAGAGCTTCTTAATCTTCCTCCTGAGCACTGAGACGTGTTAAGTTACATTAAACTTGCGTCTTCCTCGACACATATATTCCCCCTGTCTCACTCTTACCTTTTCTGCTCGAGCGCCCCTGGCGGCCGTTAGGAAAAAATAAATAAATAAGCCGCATCGTTGTATAAGCCGCAGGGTTGACAACGTGTGACAAAAGTCGTGGCTTATAGTCCGGAAATTACGGTAATTGTGTCTTTTCCGTGTTGAAGTGCATTGGTAACAAAGCCACTTCTGTTTGTTGTGATTGCTCTGTCAGTGTACAGTGATCAGTTGCTTTCTATTCTAGGTGTTTGTCCAAAGCTGTTTCACATCTTAGTGCTTTCTTCTCACCACTCGTCTCTCCTGCTCCCTTCTAGCTGAGCAGCTGCGAGTTTAGCATTTGCCTTCTCTGTATAAAATTTTACTTTTAAGAAAATAATAAAATGTATAATGAAGTATACCAGTAGAAATCTGTATGATTACAAAGATGCAAGAGATATAATATATTTTTTTTTCTCTATCTATTTTAAAAGAAGGGTAAACTACAAGATTTCTTCTTCAGACCACTCCTTTTCTTCAAAACTTTTAAACTGTAAATGAATGAAATAAACAAATATATTCTAAAACAGCAGCCCAACACTGCTGTCCATATCTGTCAGGTCAAAGGTTGCATACTGTCTCCTACATGATGGTGGATCAGAGGTTCTTGTAATCTGACACCTAAGCAGTCTTACCTACATGTGTTAGGAAAAAAGAACTGTCTATTATTTAATTGTCCTTTTTTTTTTTTTAGTTATGGAAAATTTATGGCCTACTACCAACTCTTGAATCCACTGCTTCACTGTTTGCATGATCTAATTTGTGTAAATTTCAAATTTGGGACAGATGGCCTTTGAACTTGAATCTACAAAATGTTGGTATGGAGACCAGAAGGTTTTGTTATTCAAAAGCAGAACAACCAGATTCCACAATAACTTCATCCCTCATGCCACAAGGCTACTATATTCCCCTGAATGAAATCTTTTTATTGTATGTGTTTATATTGATGCTTTTATTATTACTTATTTATTTATTATTACTGGAGGCTTACAACAAAATTTCTTTCAATATGTAAGAAATTGTACAATTTAATGACAATAAAATCATTGTCTGTTAAAATGGTAAACTTGTTTAATGTTGAATTCTTTACTGTATGCAGCCAACAATTGATAGCCTCAATAACATGCATGGAGTGACAAATGTATTGGCAAATGGAGCATTTTAAAATGGTTATCATTTTTAGCAATGTCACAAAAATATAATAAAAAATAGAATAAATGATTAAGTGCATACATCACATCCCTGGTAGATGGTAAGGCTCTGAACACCACCTGCTCTGACCCAGAGGGGAGTTGATTAGCATCCACTTCTGGGAATATTGGCAAAAAGGTCAAAATGATTGTGCTTAAGATTCCCCGATATTGACATGTATCATATCAGAAACCTTTAAGTGTGGCTGTTTATGGACCAAGCAGATATTTAATCTATAAAAATATAATACATTTCCAAGGCATGAAGTGTTAAAAGATTAAATGGAAGCTTCTCAACAGCTGCAGTCTGAAAGAGTTGTCACTGTTCTGTTTCCTCGGTGGATTCTCCCGATCATCAGCAATTTAGTACCTAATGACCCTGAAACCCGTCGATACTCAGCAGCCAACTGCAGTGTGTTCTCTGCTGGCATATGCAGTGATGGTCCCAAGTTCATTGGTTCTCAATCTGCTTTAATCATCTCTTTAATCAATAAACTGCTGTTTCAAACTGTAACTGTAGCAGGGTAAATCGTACGCTGCCAGTTTCCTGAAGAACATTTTCACTCTTGTCTCTTGCAGGCAATAGTCGATCATTTTGAAGACCAGCGCTGTCCTGTGAACGAGCGCCTCAAAGTGTTCTACTGCTGCCAAGTACCGCCCAGATGGGCCGTCCAGGTATCACACACACACTCGCCATGTACAACAGCTCAACTCATGCTTCATGGTTTTCATTGTTCTGTTACTTCATCATTTGCTCTCATGCTTTGTCATCTTTAGGTGCGTTTCCACTAGAGCAGGGGTCTCCAACTCCAGTCCTCAGAAGCTGCTGCCTTGCCTGCACACACCTGAATCAGACGACTGGCTGGTTGACAGGCCTCTGTAGAGCTGAAGGAATGCAGATGACGAAACTCAGCCGTTTGATTCAGGTGTGTTGGAGAAAGGATGCCTCGGAAAGTTGCAGGCCAGCAGCTGTCCAGGACGGGAGTTGGAGCATCCTGAAATGATCTAGATCAGGGGTGCTCAAGGCTAGTCCTCGAGAACTACCGTCCTGCAACTTTTAGATGCAGCCTTACTCCAACAGACGGGGATCAGCTCTGAACAGGCCTGGTAAAGAGCTGTTCATTTGACTCAGGTGTGTTGGAGCAGTGATGCATCTGAAAATTGCAGGATGGTAGCTCTCGAGGACTGGACTTGAGAACCCCTGATCTAGAGGAACATTTTCCAGGAACTAGACTAGTTTTTTGTTTTTGTTTTTGCTTCTTTTTTTTTGTTTGCGCTGCTTTTACCAGCTAGAAACTATGGTGGCCCTGAGGCGCAAACTACTTCAACAAATTGAAAAACACATAATTAGCGAAGGGCAATTACATGTGATAAAAAGCATGACATTAACGCTAACTTTCTAATGTCTTGGCTTTTGACATGGTGGGATTAAGTCCCTCAGAATAAGTCATGTTTTAGGCTGTTTGTTCTGAGCTGCTGTATGAAGTTTCTGCTCCTGTTGAACATAAATATCTGATTGTTGTGAGACGCCTCTGACTTTGAAGTGAGCATCACTCAATTCAAGATTGAATTGTGGCGTCAGTGGGAATGCATGTAAACTGTCTCTTCCACTCTTTACCCTAAAAGCAGTAGAAAACATGAGTATACAAAAGGAATTTTACGTTGCTCAGAATAAAGAAACGAAGTAAAATAAGAGCAGTAAGCAGAATCTGTGATAGATAGAATAAGACGTGTCGAGGAGATTAAAAAAGGAAGGGGAGGACGATGGGAGGGGAGGAGGCAGCAACTGGCAGCATGTAATAACTGATCCAGCAATAAAGCTGGAATGGAAGAGTGTGCATCGGTGTTTGGAGACCTGATGGAGGCTGAGGGGGAGCAGTGCAGTAATCAGCTGCAGCAGGCGTGGAACAAAGCACCAAAGGCCTTTTTATGGCTGAGAGGACAACATCATTCATTTCTGTACCGCTTGACTTTCCTATATCATGGTTCTGTGCTTTTAACATAGGATGTGTTGTTACTGCTGATAATTTGGTAAAAGATCAGGATGACCGCTGCTTACTGTTGACGGTAAGAAGAGTAGAGTTTAATGAGTGGGGTTTGGGCTGGTTTTGCTCTGCAGAAGCTGCTGGCCAGCCTGCTGATAGACCTGGGCTGCATCACCTCAGCTCTGCTGCTCTACCAGCAGCTGCAGCTCTGGGAGGATGCCGTGGTCTGCTACGAGAAGCTGGGCCAGCATGGAAAGGTACGCTCTCTCGGACACGCACGCAGTCGTGTTTTCATGACTTGTGAGGACTTTATATTAAATTCATTTTTTACAGTCTAACTTTAACTATAATCCTAAACCTAACCATCACAAACCTAACCCCTAACCCAAAAAACAGCATTTTCCCTTAGGGAACCAAGAAAATGTCCCCACAAGGAGCAATGGTCCCCACAACCCCACATTGTGGACAGAAATAGGTTCTCATAAGGATATAAAAACCTGGTACACACACACGCACATGCACTCAAAAAGTATCTTAAGCTCTCAACCCAACTATAGAACAACTTCCTTTACTTTCAAAATGACTTCAGGAGTGTTTAAAAACCTGCCCTGCAGAGACATATTAGAATAGAATATGCTTTATCGTCCCACGGTGGGGAAATGCAAATCCACACAAACAGTGAAAATAAAGTAAGAATAAAACTGTACATTAGGGACACTTTTTCAGCCTAAAAATAATAGTTCTGTCTGACTATGCTACTGAACAAATAGCATAATAGGATTAAAAGCCATGTACAAGTGATTGTTGCTACATTTGGATAAAAAAAAACAACTTGCAAGCCCAGAGAACACAGTCCCAACAGGGAAGTACGGCGGTGGCAGCATCATGGTTTTTTGCGGTTACTTTTGGTGCAGGATGGACCGGTAGACCTAGTAAGAGAGATTACATCACAGGTGTCATCTCTGTGATGTGGAAGCTTTAAAGCAACATCGCAGCGCACCGGCAATTAAAGCTGGGCTTTCTAAATGGAGACGAACTCTAAACAAACCACCAGATTAGTTACAAAACGGCTTAAAGACAACAAGTCAATATTTTTGAAGTGACTGTCATCACAAAACCCTGATCTCAAAGCCATAGAAGATTTGTGAGCAGAGCTGAAAAGGTGCGTGAGAGAGAGAGAACCTGACACCAGTCCTGTATGGAGGAATGTTTTAACAAACCATTGTGAGAAGTTTGTGGGAATGCATGTAAACTTTAGAAAGATCTGTAAAAACAAAAACCCAAAACATTTGTTATTCTGATCCTAACCAGTCTGAAACAGGAAAAGTTTAGTCTAATTTAATGTTAGATGTTGTCTTTTTAAAGACTGTATATAAATATGCAGTCTCAGCTATATTTCTGTAATTACTTCTTAACGTGGCGCTTCTCTGAATGGTGCGACGGCCTCAGAGATCTGCTTCCTCCCACAGGAACGTATTGGGCCATTTATTAAAATCATTTTTAGCAACACCTCATGCATAATCTTCTGTTTTTGAACATTGAATAATAATAAAAAAAAGGCCTTGTTCCTGCTTGAAGCTAGATGAACTCCTGTTACATGGGCCAGATCCCAGGCAGCTCGGTGTTAGTGCAACCTGTCCAGTCAGATCACACCCAGCTGGACGTCTCTTCCCGCCGGGGGAGCTGTCGCTGCGTCGTGGCTGGTGGAGCCGAGGGAGCGTTTAATACCCGACACTTTGTCCCGACTGAACCGCTCCTCTCCCTGACCCTGCTGCTTTCAGCGCACACAGTATGAGACGCACCGGGCCCAGAAGTCAGACAACTTAATGTGCTTATCACATGGTAGAAATGGCTTTAAGAAGGACATTCACAGTAAAAATGTCTTCAGTGGGATGATCTTGTCATGCCAGCTATGCACGACGCCACGGAAACCATCCATTTTAAACCATTTTTCCCTCACAGAATAAAACTTTCTTAAACCTTTCTCTGTGCCAAGCTTGGTCTTCCTTCAGAAAGTCCAAACAGGACATTCACAAAGTTCATTCTGTTCTCCATTGTGTGGAGTGGTAAATGTGCCTTATGAAGACCTATGCTGTTCTTCATCTGCGTATTCTTTTATATTATATATTCTGTTATGGTCCTTATTTGGAAACCCCCAATCGGGTCTTCCAGCTCGGTGCAGGTGGTGTTGTTTGGGATCTGCCCCTTGACTGTTTTTTTTTTTTTTTGGCCCATATTTCCCTGGATTTTTTTAGAAATTCAAAACAACGTCCTTACTCAGACGTTCTTCCGGTATTATTTTATCACATGACCATTTTGTCTTTGGGTTTTTTTTAGACCACATTGATTTTTGTTGGATTAAAAAAAAAAACTCAAACAGGTGAGAACTTTTCCCACAGACCTTCTGTTTGATGTACCAGACTCGTCTCCAGCTCAGAGTACTTAACTCATCACTCAGACCGGAAGATATGAGACCAACCTGAACTCTGCTCTGATGCCTGGCCTCTGTAAAGATTCAGGCTTTTATTCCCACATCTACTTAAATGAAAAGCATGACCATGAGGTTGTTGTCGGCTTGTGGTGGAAGTGCTCTGTCTGTCGGATGCAGGCTCAGAGTGCAGACGTGAGGTAAGTGCTGATTCTGATCCCTGGCCTCGCTCCGACTCCTCAGGTCTGGAGCTCTTGGTGCTGTCTGGGCTTTCTGCCAGCTCTCTTTATTTAATTACACCATCCCTTGTCTCTCCAATTAGATTACCCAGCTTGCCTCTGGCTCATAATGAAAGTCTCCTTTCCCCCCTTTGCCCCGGCTGTGGTGGTCCCAGCCAATAGTCTGTTATGCTCTGACTGCGCTCCAAAGCAACAAGGTAATCCATTTGTCTGGAGTGGTTTGGTCTCCGTCCAATGTTGCTTCTACTGTTTCCACTGCTGTCCTCTTCTTTCACGCAGACACATGGTAGCAAGCAGTAATGTTCCTGGACAATAGAAATGTTGAGCACTGCTCAGCGGTGTGTATCTCCAGCTCTCTGTGTATTGGATCGAGGTTTGGATCAACTCCAGAGGAACAGAATGACCTTTGTGAATGCACTGCAGTCATGTCATGTGCCGCGTGTCTTTTTAGTTTCAGCTCCAGGCAGTCCAGCCTGGTGTTAAAGCCCTCTGATTGATGATCACCCTCAGATAAAGTTGCCCTCTCTCCCATGTTTCCAACACTTTACTTCAGATTTTAAGAACTTGAAATTGAAAGTTTCACATTACAACAGATGAGCTTTGAGAACAACTTGACCGACTAGGCGTTCTAATCAGAGGTGGTCTCTGTGAACATGGTTGTTGAAAAGATTTTTACAAGCAAGTTAACTTCATAAAACAAATAAGTGATAGTCCAGAAACCAGAAATAAAAGCAATGAGCTGACACTAGTATAAAGGGAAAGAAACTAAGAAGACTTCCTAGTACTTCCTAATAACAAGTTGGATTCCTTTTTTTCTGAAAATATTTACCTCAGAGGTCTAAGATCATTAGATGTCTGAAATCTTGGAGCAAGGGATTCTAAACCAGCTTACCATACAAAGTCATCAAACTCATAACGTTCTCCATAGAGCAGACCCTCAAGGTCTTAGCAATTATGTGATGGTGGAAATTTACGTAAATCAACAAATCGCACATTTTTTTCTCTGTGTTAATGCATAATCGTGAGTTAATTGGAAGTTTCCCGTAAAAATGTATCAAAAAATATTGAAGTGAATGCTAATTCCCTCCTGCAGGTGGCAGAATTTCTCAGTTCTTTGACACATCTCCCTCAGTCTTAGTTGACGTCAAATTTTTAGTCCGAGTGACAAAATCGAACTACTTAAGTTCTTAAAACTGTTTTATTCACATCTTTTCCTTTATACGTAAATTTGAGAAAGGGTTTAGTAGCAAAAAAAATAAACATTACAAAATTCCTAGCAGATTTTCCTAAAGTAGCTTCACACAATTATTAATTTTGGTTACAAAGAAATAATAATTAAAAAAAAAAAAACAACCTTGAAATCCCAGAGGGGCTGGAAAACATCTATCTTATAATTAAGTTTGCTCTTTCATTGTAACTATGGATGTTTTTCAGATAAAAATTCTGTTTTTATATATATATATATATATATATATATATATATATATATATATGCTGGTTCTTTTACCTTGCAGACCAGCCTCTGTTCTCCTGTTTGCCATATTGTATTTCTCCTCTCACCATTTGCTCAGGCTGAGGAGATTGTGCGCAGAGAGCTGGAGAAGAAGGAGACTCCGAGTCTGTACTGTTTGCTTGGAGACATCCTGAACGAGCATCAGTACTATGACCGGGCGTGGGAGCTGTCGGGACGGAGGAGCGCCAGAGCCATGCGCTCCAAGGCTCTGCTGCACCTCCGGGCCAAGGACTTCCAGCAGTGTGTGGACTGCTTTGAGCAGTCGCTGAAAATCAACACCATGCAGGTAATCAGACATTTCTCACTTTGTTCCATATGCAGTTTACTGACATTAGGCCTGTCACAATAAACAATACATCAATTGATAAATTAAAATGAGTTCAATGATTTTCGTTTGCATGATTTATCGTTTTTCTCTTTCTACCAAAAACTGAATAAGAGTCTTCTATCTGGTGTTTTGGTCTTTACTAGCCCCCCTTTTTTTAAGGTAAATTTTGTTTACACAGACTTCATAATTCATTTTATTTGCTGTTGTTTATTTTGGATATTTAAAATGTCTTTCAGTTTTAAATGTTCGTTAAAATTTAAGTTTATTCCTTGAAATAAACTTTAATTTATTTAAAATTAAAGTTTAATATAAATTAAACTTTATATTAAAGTTTAATTTAATATAAATTAACATTCAATTAACAACATTCAGGACATTTCGTGTCCTGAATGTTGTTTCAGGACACGAAACAACATTCTCTCTACCAACAGCAGAGCACAGTGGTAGAGGGATGATGATCTGGTCACCTTGCTGTTACTGAGTCTAGCATGATGCCCTTTGTATGCCAAAAATATTCTAGCGTTATAAAGCGAGGTCATTTGTCTCCATGACAACGTGATCTGGGTCATCAACAGGACGGTAACCCCCAGCAGCAGATCTGCGACGAGATGAGAAAAGAATTTTTTTTTATGCTCAGATTCAGCCAACAGCAGGACTCCACACCAGCAGAGAAGTGAGCAGACATGATACCACCGTGCAAACAGCAGGTGGTCCAGTTTTTCTACATAAAAGCATAACAGGGGCTGAAGAATCTGCAGGGTACTTTCTTACCCATTGATTTTGTATTTGGCTTAATTTCTTTAAAGACACCTTTCAAGAAAAACTGATTCCATCAAACGATGATGACTGAAAAACGTTGCTTTCATGCTATGAAAACCAGTTTGTTCTGTCTTCTTGAACAGAGGCTCTGAGTGATCAGACAGAGGTTACTGTGTGTTAGACGTCTCTTACTCCTTACGCTCAGACTGGCTCTGATTTCCCTTTCTCCCTCCTCTTGCAGCTTGGCGTGTGGTTTTCCCTGGGCTGTGCCTACTTCGCTCTGGAGGGCTATGAGGGAGCTGCTAGAGCCTTCCAGAGGTGTGTGGGACTGGAGCCAGATGTAAGTGTATAAACATCACACACTGATCATGACCTGTTGGTTTCCTGGCTCCAGGCCTGGTCCATCCTATATACACCTAGGACTACAGTATTTTTCTGAGTTTGGTTGAGCTTCTAAGTCCTTCACCCCAGCCTGATGCTCTAATTATCTGTCACAGTGAACCTTGGGTTCAAGGTTCAAGGTGTCTTTAATATCCCCAGAGTGTAATTAGTGTTACAGCCAGCACAGCAAGCATTTACCACTATATAAAAGAACAAATCATTGTATACACATAAAACTGTAACTACTAACAGACGCACAACGTTCAACAAGAAGTATCACCTAAAATCTGCTTTTTTACGTTTTACGTCATGTTATGATGTTATTCCCTCATTAATATGGGCCTTAAAATTCCCCATATCTCTTTTTATCAAGAATTAATCCACACTGTACTTCTGTATCGAGGAATATTGAAATGACGCTCCCATCACACAATTATTTCCCAGTGTTGCACGCTCTTCAGATGTCACCATTCTGTTTGTCTGAACATCCGGGAAACAGTGATGTCATTTGCGATCAGTGCCATACATCTACAGTATGTTGTAGTTTAGGAGGTAAACGGTTCAAAGCGTACGTTTTCACCAGTGCTGCTTCCTGGCTTAATGGCCTCCACTTCATTTTTCCAATGCCCTTTGAGAATCTCAAAGGCCCCAGTTTCAGAATTTGTGTTCTAGATGGGAAGTGGTTCTGCCTCACCTCCAAACCGTCTTTAATATTTCTTTTCTCTTTCCCTCCATCCCTCTCCCTGCTCACTCACCCCTTTTTCAGAATGCAGAGGCATGGAACAACCTTTCCACAGCCTACATTCGCCTCCAGATGAAGTGAGTATTAGTCTGGGAGCTGCTGAATATGTCTGCCCAGGCTAGACATGTTTGAACTTGTATTATTCATAGGAGCATCAGTGATATTCAGGTGGCAGGCAAGAGAATAGGATAGAATGATCCTTTGTTCCCCAGGAGGAATGTATGCATTGCTGCTGAAGCACAGAGCGATGTGGAAGAAAATCCCATAAAAGCATATACTGTATAAAACAGCTATGCACGAAGATAGGTTCACACAAGTAGAAGAATAGGAGATGGAAATAAAAATGATGTAGAGTACAGCGGTAGGCTTGTTAGCAAAAGGTAACAACCAAAAGGTCACATTCAAGTAAAGCTGTATAAATTAGGAAAATATGACATTGTGATGTTATTGTTGAAAATGACATTAAACTTGGATTGTTTCAGTTTGATTGTGGTTTCAAAAATGAACAGGTAGCATGAACCAAATCAATTCAGATTAGCTGCACAACAGCCCAAAGAAGAGTGTTATGGGAAGGTTTATATGGTCAAGAAGCCAAATATTCAAACCTTGTATCAGTGTGAAACTCCTCACCAATGGACACCAGAGCAGTGAACTCATGTTCAGATCAGTCTCTGTCTGGCAATCCAGTAAACGGGTAACGGTTCAGAACCGATCAAACTTCAAGTACAGCAAAAAATATTATTCAAAACAAACAACATATTGGTTTGAGACTTTTTTGGAACACAAGCGAAGCTGCAGCTGTCCCTCCCGCAAATGACTGGCGGAGTTAGAGTTCATTTGGCAGCTTTTCTCTAAACTTCTGACATCATTGTGTTGAAATTCCAACTCAGCAGCGTCAGACTCACTCTGACTTCACCTCAGATGTTTGCTTTGACCAGCTGTTGTTCGACATCTTGTGTGGAATGATGAGACGTTTTTTTTTTTTGGGCTTTCACATTCTTAGATAACAATACATCACAGCAAATCTTTCAAAATACACCATCTTAAAAGACTTTCTGACAAAAAAAAAAAGCTTTGGAAAATTTTGAGATTTGAGATCAATCTCAGATGTTATTGAAACGTTTTGACATTTGAAACTTACAAGTTTTTCTCTAGAAAATGTGCTACTCCTATTTTGTTTTCTGTCTAAAATGGCACTAATGCATCGTCATAGAAGACGTAGGTTTCAAACTAAAGTTCACAACAACCGTCGGTCAAGCAACACAATAGAAAGTTTCCCCTGAAACAGAACAGATCTTTAAAGATCCTCTCTGGATTCTCTTCAGCCTCTATAAACCTTTTAAATTGTGTGTTTTGAGAGATTTGTCGTGATTTACGGTTATCTAAGATTTTTTGATGGAAGTTTGCCACTACTTTTTTCCCCCTTATCTATAAAGTCCCTAATACACCATTGTAGTTTTAAGGTTGAAAAATTGAAAACAAAAAAAAAAAAAGTCCTGATTACATAATTTGAACAAAACAGGCAGTTGAGATGGATTATTTTTCTGTAGAAGTTGTTTTGAACTACTTCTCCCAACCTGTTAAGTTGAAGCTGAGGCTCTTCTGCTTCCTCTCATTGGCTGACAGAACCAAAGCCTTTCGAACCCTGCAAGAGGCCCTGAAATGCAACTACGAGCACTGGCAGATCTGGGAGAACTTCATTGTGGTCAGCATTGACATCGGGGATTTCGCTGAAGCCATCAAGGCGTACCACCGTCTCATGGATCTGAGGGAAAACTACAAAGATGTCCAGGTAAAGAACTTTATCTCCAGCAAGAATGGTTTCTCATTAGTTTTTAAGAGTTGTACATTTAATTTCTGAACTAAGCAGTTAGATTTGGTTTCCCCTCCATATTGTCTGTGTGACACAGCCATCAGACAAAACGTGGGTCAGAACAAATAGCTGCTTGTTCTGTCCTAAATAAATCTTGTGCATTGTGGTTAGGCCTGTCGCGATAAATGATAAATCAATTAATCGAACGATAAATTAAAACTATCGACCTCATTTTAATTATCGCCGTTATCGTCTCTTCCGGCCTTTTTCTCTTTGTATTGACGACACTGAATGAAAAAAAGCTCAACTCCGGTGCTCTCCAATCCATGTGGCTAGTGTCAGTCCTGACTGAATCATTATAACCTATTTATGTCACGTTAACGAAGAACAGCTGAAAAGTTACTGGGTTTATCAACTGCGGTAGCAATTTCGCTCCAACTCCTCCGCATGTCATTTCTATATTGTTTGCATGAAATGTTGAATAAACATTAATGTTGTTTCCACATATCATCTCTGATGTCTGGACTTCAGGTTGCAATGTGTCAGCTGTTTGGGATTCCCCTGCGTAATTTCCCCTGAGAAAACATGTAGGTGTAGGAGAATCCGTGCTTTCTGATTGGCTACCTGTCACATTCAACAGGTTGCAAGCGACAACCTTAGAACGCCCAAAGATTGTCCTATAGGGAAAATCAGGGCAAAAAATCGTGTAGTGTGAACTATTGCATCAGGTAGTCGATGCGCCCATCTTCTCTATTTAAATCTAATGATTACTGAAGGGCAACATAGTATACAGACTTCATAATCTGCACTCTTTTGGCTGAATGCAGTATTTATTTTCACTTTGGCTTTATGTTGTTTAGTTTTTATTCAAGTACATTTTTGTTAATGGAGACTGAGAATCCATTTTATTTTTGTTTTTGGATGTTTTGTTTATTTTGTTTATCAGTTCTAGTGTTAAGTGTTCTTTTGAAAATAAAGTGTATCTGTCTTTGGCAGGAAATTGCATGCATTATAATGTCATTTCCCCTAAATCAGTGTAAAAATGTCTTCAAATAATATTATCGTTTATCGCAATAATTTTTGAGACAATTATTCAGCAAAATTTGTTATTGTGACAGGCCTGATTGTGGTTACATGATGCAAAGGCCAAACAGCAGCTGAAGGAGAAGCCTCTCTTTCTCCCGTAACAGTGGTTGCGTTCTAAGTGGAAACGTTGTGTCGTCCTAATAAATAAAACGGAGCATTCACCAAAACCCTGAACCGTCAGCTTTGTAAATTCACATCTGCTCTGCAGAAACGGTTGCATCCGAGGCATGCTTCACCAAACTCTCCAGAAACAGTTGTTTTTGGAGAGTGCTTTTACTTTACAGCTCTACTTTATAAAGGAGTAGTATGAGCAGCAGCAACATAATGTAGGTCTTGGTAGGAAAAGTTTTAAATAAATTTGCTGCTGCTGTGTTTGTCACTACAAAAGCAACGGCAGTCTGTAGAGAACCTTCTAAACACCTAAAACCTGTCAATTTGTGATGCTTTTACATCAAGCATTGAGAGAGTACTTTAATAGTTTTGTGTGTTTTCCAGCTGTTTTCTCTGTCCAGAAACAGATGTTTCTGGAGAGTTTGCAGGTCTGAGCATTCAGTACATAACAAGACATTGTTTAGCTTAGATAGATACATGGACTCAGAGACAAAGACATAATCTCAGTCAGAATACAAAAACAAATCTATTTCCTTCCCTGAAGTATGTTGTACACATTGTAAAGCTTCATTGCTGCTTACTTGGGAGGATGACCAGTGAAATGAAATTAAATTCCTTCAGTATTATCCCACCTAACTTCATAATTAGTGGCCGAACATCTGTTCTCTGCACCTCATTTATTTCCTGAATTATTTGGCTTAAGTATGTAAATTTGTGAAAGCATTTCCAACTTTCTTAATATGACTTTAAGGTGACTGAGACACTGATTGTTATCGGCTCACTGGTAGAATGTCCATCTTACATACATTATGTTGTCAAAAGTATTTGCTCATCCATCCAAATTATCGGAATCAGGTGTTCCAAATCCAGTCCTGAAATTTCCTCGCTCCTAAATATTCCTAAGTCAACTGTCAGCTGTATTATAGGAAAATGGAAATTTTTGGGAACGACAGCAACTCAGCCACGAAGTGTGAGGCCACGTAAACTGAAAAAGCGGGATCACCGGAAACTGAAGCGCACTGTGCGAAGAGGTCAATCACTACAGAACTCCAATCTTCATGTGGCCTTGAGATTAGCTTGGAGTCAGGGATGTGATCCTGCAGCCACATAATACTGCGTTCCCTATACTCTGATTTGGCCTGAAATTTTTTTCCCATTTGTAGATTCTCCAGATCCTGGTCAGGGCGGTTGTGGAGAATCTGACTGACAGCCAGGGGGTGCAGGCAGGAACCTTGACCCCGAAACTGAAGGAACTCCTTGGCCGTGTCAGTGCGCGACACAGCAGCGACGCTGAAATATGGCAGCAGTACGCCGTGCTGTACGGTGGCGGCCGCAGCTCAAACCCAGACGACAATGACAAGGTTGGTTTCATGCTGGTGCTTTGTTCAAAATATTTCATTGCTGGATTTTTTTCTCAGCTTTGCTTTGTTCTTTGTGTTAAATAATTGGGTCAGTAGTTGTTTTTCTTTTTTTATCATTACATTATAAAAACTTTGTAGTCCGTCTTAAAATTAAAGGGCTACGAGTGGGAATGCACCAATCCATTTTTTTTCAATTCTGCACAACGTGAGATTGGTTTCGCCTGCCATTAGAGATAAAGAGAGATAGAAAGCTGTAATGCTCCACTTGTGAAAGTAAATCCTTTGGGCAGCCACCTTGATACTCGCACAACAATTCTGAGCGCCAGAGAGAACTTGTTAAAAGAAAAAGTGTGGTGAGGTCAGCAGGGGCCGCCTGTGTTTGTCTCCAGGCTCTGCAGTTCCTGTCCAAAGCTCATCGCTGTGAGGTTCAAGCTAGCGGCTGGGAGAAGGACCCTGTTCTTTTCAAGGAGGTGATCAGAAGAGCAATCACCATGGGAGAAGGTGAGAACACACTCCGCTGTGTGTGTGTACATCACCACTTTTCACACTTTCCACTCCTTAAAAGGCCAGAATGCAGATGAAAGGATCAGGGAGAAAATGGCAACGTGACCAAGGCTCGCAACGTTTCATCTGAATGAAGCACCTCTGCAACAACTGCAACAAATGAAGCACATCTGCAATGACGATACATCAGTGGAGATGTTAGGCCACAATGTGAAGCTCCATGTCTGGGGAAAATGCAGCAACATCAGCTGTTAAACACGGCGGTGGAGCTTGAATATTTTTTCATTTCTACTTTAAATTTTACAGGAAACCCCTCAACCCCCCTCCCTTTTTCAGAACATTCGGATCAAAGAACACAATAGTAGCAAACACATATTCTGGTCCCTACTTCTACTGGTAACCCATGGCTACCATCCAGGCAAAGCCGTTTACCAGATAGACTGTGCCCACTGTATTCAAGCACTGATTTCCATTTCAGGTGCAACAGACTTCATCAGTAACATTTGTGACCTCTCTCTGCTTCTGTCTCTCAGTGAGCATCAGCTGCAGTGAGAAGAAGACGAATCCTGCAGAATCTCTCCAGATGCTGTCGTCCAGCCGCCTCAGCCTGCGGAGTCTGGCCACCAAAGCCAAGGTACCTTCCTGAGGTCACCGAACACACACCCACCCACACACCTCACTTCTGTTTGAGAGTTCATGCAGTCAGCAGACACTTAATTGGAGTTAACGCTGAACTCAGTAACTGCACTTTGGGCTGGAATGACAGTAGCATGCAGCTGATTGTCTGTAATCCAACAAGGAGACTAGCGCATGTTTTGATGCTTTCTGCGTTGTGGTCTTGCAGCAAATCCACACAGATGTTGCGACGGGTGAAGTCCATGCCGATCTACTGGACGGCGTTGCCTCTCTGGAACGGCTGATCTCAGATCTGCAGGAGCTGAGTGGGAGGCTGCGGGACCAGTCCCAGTGATGCAAACTGCATCTTTATCATGTTTTTGTACCTTCATGTCCACAATATAATGTAAATGGTTGTTTTAAGGTATCAAGAAGTAAACTTGATAATTAAATGCTTTATGTGTTCATTCTTCATTCTGCAAATAATGAAGTCGAAACCAGTTATTGACAAACGAAAGAATATACATAAATCAGGCTGAACAGTTCCTGTTTTAGGTCAACTTAGATACCAAGCTTATTTTCATTTACTGAATGACAGAATATTAAATACTTGCTACAAAATCTCCCCAACCTTCCCTAGTTGAGCTCCCCAGTTTTTCCTGTAGAGCCTACAAGTGCTAAAGTGTTTTTTTTTTTTTGTTTTTGTTTTTTTACCAGATGGTCTGGTAAATTAAAAAACAACCCCAGCATTCCCCCTGAACACTGGGATGGTTCAGGAAGTAGACGGGTTCTGCAGGGTTTCCCCCAGAAAACCTGCTTAGCCCAGTGACAGGGACACTATAACAGTCCACTAGCTGCCACTGGTGTTTTTGTGTTTAAAAAATGTTCAAAGTTACAAAAATTCTGAGGTGCACAAGTTGAGATCGTAATTTGGAAATAATAGCATAGCCAACAGGGAGGTGCAGGGACAGCCTCACACTAAGTTCAATGTGTCAACTACAAACCAAGGTTAAGCCGTGTTTACTGTCACTGTTAAAAAAAAATCTTGTAAAAAAAAAAAATCTACTTAAAATAAAAAACTTATCCTGGTGGCCTGCCAGGCTTATACTACACTGGGAGAAACTCTGGGTTCTGTGTCACAGAGAGAAGTTTGTTTTGGTGGCACACAAGAGCAGAAATTATTGTGAAGATGCTGATTGAGGTTGCCAAGAATGTCATTATCCACATTGAAACGACTCCCTGACTGACATCAGCTGAAAGGTCACTTAGTGAAGAAGAAGCCATTACTACAATCACAAAGTCTGGTTGTGGTTTTAAGGTCCTACTTTTTGGTCTTAGTTTGCCGATAATGACCAATGTTAAATTTCAAGGAAAAAGCAGGACGTGTACAGCCCTAAAAATATTTTTGAAGTAATGGGGTGGCAGCATTATCTTTTGATGCTGGAATGTTTACCATCACGAGTAAGGCAACTTATGTTGGACTATGGAAGCAACATCTCAACCCGGAAGATAAAGATTGGACCCAATAGGGTCTACCAAAGTGGCAAGAACATACAACCAAATTAGTTAGAAAAGTCACAAGCCCTGATCTCAAATTTACCTTTGCACACAAAGTTAATTTGCGTGCAAAACCAGTTCTGTCAGGAGGAATGGGCCAAATCCACTATAATCTTCCAGCAGTCAGGCTGCTCTCTGAGCTCTGCAGTTCCAGCAAAGTTAGATCCACTTCCACCTTCCGAAACTTTGGCAGGAGGAAGATCTCTGGATCTCTCTGTTTATTGGATCGTGTATGTCCCAGTCCATAGAGCCTCTACCTCTGCTGCCAAGATAGACGGTACTGCAGCTGACTGATAAAGATGACTGCTTTTTGTCTCAGGTTAGATTACATAAGAGCTATTTATGAAGCCATTATGCAAAACCAAAACAGGTCTTATAGCATGAGGAAATTAAAAACCGTGCAACAAATGCATCCTGAATGTTGCTTCAAGTCAATGGTTTGAGCCATTACTAAGGCAGACCTCAGCACAGCAAACTCTGACATCCAGATAAGGTTCATTAAGTCCTTAATTCAAGCCATTTCATTCATCGCCACATTATATCTCTCATAAAGCACGAGTGACTAATCTCCTTATTATAATTTAATTTCCTGAAGGCTATTCTTGGATAAATCCTGTGAGAGTGATTTACTGCGGTTCTGTCATCATCCAGAGGAGCGCTCCAATAACAGGACAAAAGTTTGCCTGTTCTGCTTCACAGCGCCTCCAAATATTCCTGATGTTCCCTAGGAGTGTTTCAGACATCCTCACTCAGATCTTTCTGTACAGCAGGTCAGAGTCGGAGGAAGGCCAGTTAGTGCCGGACCATTTACGATTTAAGGAGTCCAAATCAGCCTTTATTCTCATTGTACAGAAACACCGTCCAAAGAACAAAAAAAGGACAGATGAACATCATGGGTAGATGGGTTCCTGAAGCTGCAGCTGTCATGGGAGGTGCTCCTCTTTCTTTAGATGAGAAAAAATAATAATAAAATTAGGAAAAAAAAATAAGAGGTTGCAAAAATTAATTTCTGCGTCCATCCGGTATGTCCCAGTTATCAGTAAGACACAGATCCAGGGGTGAAAGTAAACCGTTTTCGGTTTGTAAACATGACGGTAGCAGTTTTAGACACATAGCACCAACAGATAGACATAGCTATCGATCCGTGCTATGGTATGAAAATTTGACAAGGTAGAACAGATAGTCAGACCACTGGCAAGAATTTAAAACTACCTTCATCCCTGCATAGAGCCACAGTTAGCAACAATCTCTCTCTCTCTCTCTTCCCTGCATCTTCAACTACTTCTCCCACCGTTTATAGAGAATTTTGTCCCATTCCTCCCTCAGCTGATAAAATGTTTGCTGTATTAGTAGAACTGTGCTCGAAATAACAGCAGCGTTTGAAACTTAAAGCTTGGAGTTATTCCTGTCTTTCAATACATTCAAGTTTGTTAGGAAGACATTTTTTCATTCTGCTCCAAAGAAAATGTGAAGAAGAAATTTCAGCTTAAGAAGATAATTCCAATCTAAAGAATGAAATAGAAATAGGAATACTAGACTGCACAAAAAAAAAAAAAGCATGCCGGTATGACTATCTTTACAAAAATATTTTCTGAATGAACTCAAAGAAAGATTCCTCTTTTGCAGTCCAGATTATTTTGGATGCATCCCAATAGTTAAAGTCACCTCACCAGTTGGCTCCATAATGTTTTCGGTGTTGGTCTGGAACCAAGATGGTGTGACATGATGTATTTTATGTATCATTCATTTAAAGATGTGGCATTCAAATGATCCGTTATCCCCAGTATGCCATAAATGGATCTACAGTATGAGAATTAGAGGCTCAAAGTTTTAGAGGAATCTGTGGAGGAGATTTTATTTGGACCTTACAAGGAAAGAAGAGTGAGTTTGTGGGAAAAAGGAAACGTTATCTCCATGGAAACGGGTCAGCCTACCTTTAACATAACTATGTATTTAGACTGAAAAACCATGTGACTCTTTGTGCAGAATTAGCTTCAGTACAGCAGAAATTATTCATCTTCCATCAGACAGAAGAATTGTCAGAAAATCCAGAGTGTATCTCTGGGGGATGATTTTCTCCAACATGTTTATTATGAACGAATTTAGTCTCTGAGCCATTAAACGAACTCTCTGACCACATTTTAAAAAGAAAAAAATATTTAATCATCTGGCTACAATCCTCCTCTGAGGCATGCTGTATCTTTCTACACTAGCTTGGCAAAGCGCTTGGCCTGTCTTATTTCCCTAGAAAGCCTTGACCCGGTCGGTCCTGGCTTCTGCTTCCACTCAACCTTCAGGGTTCCACGTCCAGCAGCTGGGCTCATTGCCAAGATACGCCTAACTTGCTTCGAACTATCAGGAAGCAAACATGAAGGAATGTGCGAACAGGAAGTTGTTTCCTTAAAAACTTTCTCATGCGGCCTAAATAAGATCGCATGACATCACAGTGATAACTGTGAGAGGTCAGCACAAATAAATCCAGTTTTCAACCAGGAAACGTGGCTATCCTGACTGTCCTATCGAACACGAGCCTGTATTTTAACTACTAGATTGTTCTTTCACTGTTCCTTCACTATGTTCTAGTCATCTAGTGTTTAAATAGGATGTGAGGACAGATGATGAGCCAGTTCACACCCAGAGCTAATGCTGATGTTCTCAACCAAATGACCAAATCACTGCTTTACAACAGTAGGAATCAGTCTTGACCCAGTGAACATTTTTCAGTGACGTTTTTTTGGGAAGAAACCCACTCGCCAGTCTTTTTTTTTTTTTTTCGCTGATTCGCTGGGAGTCAGTATCACGTTACAGAGACATGGACGCATGTGGGTAGGTGCTCTGACTAGGTGGGTCCGATCTGTGTGGGTGTGGGCTTTCGGTTCGGTCCGGGTCCCCTGACGCTCCTGTGGCCCCTAAGAAACTCCCCCCAAAAAAACGTTCTTGGGGTTGGCGTGTAGGCTCCCCCCCTCCTGACGTCATGTCTGGAGGCAGGCTGCGCTCGCCGCTGCTGACACCGTTCACCTCCAACTGAGGAACTTTTGCTGGAGTTTCTCTCTCAGCTCCTCTGACGGCAAACCGAGTTTAAAGAAGACAGGCGGCGCTTCTTCAGCCCGTACATGACCTGCTTCACTTCAAACTTTTCTTTTTCTATTAAGCAGACACTTTCCCCCCTCCTGCCCTCTGGAGGGACGGAAACTTTGGGTGGAAGTCGCTGCTTACCAGAACACACTGAGGAATACCAGAGGTTCTCCTAAAGTAGAAGGAACCGGACTCAGACTAACTCCTTCTCCTCTCCCCCGGACAGTTGTGGACATGGTTTGGGTAATATGGGGCCTCCTCCTCTCCGTTCTCCTGCTCCTCTCCCCTGTCTGCGAGTCGGTGGAGCGGCAGCAGAGTCGCAGCGGCTTCAGGAGGCTGTACGTGCTGCAGCCCGGGCCGGGGCCGAGACCGGGACCGGGACCGGGCCCCGGTTCGGCTCCTGGGGAAGCGGGGGTGCGCCTCAGCTCCATCTCTACGCGCCGCGGCCCGTCCGGACAGCCCACGGTTTATAACGTGGATCTCACAGGAAGCTTTGGCAGCCAAGTTCGGAACCGCAGGATGGGGAATCCGGCGGCTCCGGCCCCACAGCTACTGGACCAGAACCAGCAGAATCAGCTGATGAAGCTGTCCGGGTAAGAGGAACTCACGGAAACTCCAGGACTTGTTTCCAGCTTTTTATCTGAACCCACACAGTTAGGAAACAGCATCTAAAACTCCAGCTGTGCAAATTCATGGATCGATGCCGATGAAGTTTGATCCCGTTAATTCGGATCAGATCAGGAGGTTCAAAAACCCACAACACTGTTAACTGCATTCCTCTGATTACACCGACTATATCCATGCTACATAATATTAATAAAAAGTTGCAGGAAACACATCTGTAATGAATGAACAGCAGGTCAAATACCAATAAATCAGATTTCTCTACAATCAATACTGAAAACTTCCCTCTCCATCTTCTTTGGTCTTTGATTGTATCGACAGATGATTAACCCCTTAATGTCTGAATTGTACAAACAGATGTTACATCATGTAAACATTACACTCACTATTAATGTACATTTTTAGATATGATGCTTATCAGCGCCACCGGGCAGTTAAGCAATGAAACAGACTGTTCATTCTTAGTATGTTCACTTTACTGATGAAGTTATACATTGCTGCAAAAAAAAGAAAAAGAAAAAAAAGACTGAACTTGAATCAAAATATGTTTCTTAACAGTTTTTAAAATACCTCAAAATCTTTGCTGTACTGTCCAAATAACTCCAAGACTTTCTTTTGTGATATTAAATCATCAATCCGTTCTCTAACGCACTTAGGCCTTTACTGTACTGCCCTGGAAGCTTTTATTCCCTGAATATAATAATATATACAATTATATCTACATTTTTACAGTACCATTTAATATTAGTGTTGCTAATTTTAATTCCTCAAATCCCTAGTGTGTCTAAAAGGTGTCATACCCATATTTAAAAATACCTTTTAGCATTTTGTTTTCATGTTTTAATTGTGTTTTAGAACATATTAGTCAACCTAAACATATTATTTATTGCACAATCTAGCCTGCAACAGGGTTGTTATGAATATCACATACCGAACTTATGAATGTCTACTCAGATGTGACACGAGCAGCAGAAATACATAGTTGGATAAAGGAAAAGAAGCAGTCCTTCAACCAGGAAACAACAGGCAGCATGAGCCCTGGATCTGCAGTGCCACAATAACAGAACAGGAAGCAGATTGTTGAACAGGTACAACATGAACACACCCCTCCAGATCTCTGCAGCCCTGTGGAACCTGGGAATGACCCCGACAAGAGTCATTTGCTGTGGATGGGGGCGACAGAAACTCCCAGCTGTACCTTACTCACTTATCACACACTAAAACATTCTACCAGACTGCAGACTGAGCAGCTGGGACCAGACTGCTGGACCACACACAGTCTGCTGCTGCTTTTTCCCTTCATCTTACTCTCACTGAAGACTTCACATGAAAAAATGCAACTGGTACCACCTGGTAAAGCGATTCAGTTTATAGGTAAACTGGGCACAACCGTAATAATTGCTTAATATTTTGAACTGTGCATTTTAAATGGAATGCAGAATGTACTGAGCTACTTTAGGTTATTTTTCACACCAGGTTGTCCGGTAGACTCGGTTTGATTAGGACCAAAATTGCAACAGTTGTTACATCTTCAGCTTTCTTTCACACTGCTCTATATCAAACGATCCAAACCAAAAACCTCACCCATGTGGGCGCTGCACCAAAAACTAATGAATTAAATGACACGACGACCCCTGAAGAAGATACTGAACTCAACTTTCTTCACAAAATGTAAACAGAAATGGAGTTTAGAGGTTGTAGGATTTCTCATTTGTCTCTGGAAAAGACGACAAGCCATTTCTCCAGTTAAGTATGAGATGCTCACGTTTGTTTTGTTTGTGTTGACGCAGAATGCCCTGAGCTATTGTCCACTTACTACTTTTGGACCGGTCTCTGGCCCATTTAGTGTTCACATAATCACCAGCGTTCACTTTAATCAAACCAAGACCTGGGTTTTGAGGTGGAAACAGAGTTTGCTTTTTTTGGTCCGCATTAGAGTCCGATTACGCATTCACATCTCCACAAACGAACCTGACTGTCTAAACCAGGGGTGCTCAAGTTCAGTCCTCGAGAGCTACCGTCCTGCAACTTTTAGATGCAGCCTTACTCCAACAG